>PVKM010018015.1:0-25406 GCA_004027735.1 Carollia perspicillata
CACAATGTATTTAAAGCAACACAGTTACAACCATGGTACCTTTTTCTCATTCTGTGTATCTCCCTTAGCTTTGTAGTCTAATTTTATTGTTTCAAGGATCATTTGTATAGAGCCAAACTCTAGATACTTTAGTCCAGTTGAAGTCCAGATCCTCATTTCCAAGTATCCATGGAACATCCCCATTTGGATGCCTTACAAACACATTCAACTCCATATGGCTGGAGTTCAATTCATTCTTTTCCTTACCAAAGATTTTCCCTTGTCCTATATTTTCAATTTATTTTAAAGGACTCACCTTGCTCCCAGATAAGGAAGCACTAAATATAATATGATTAGTAACCAAATCTTTCATAATGATTTATCCATCTTTCAAGACACCAGTATTATCTCATATGAATCTCTCACCTCCTCACATTAACACAGGTGTGCTTCCCTGTCACCAGGTTCAAAGCAACTTGTACTCTGTTGTCATATTTACCTTCCTAAAGCATAGCACTGAACATTTTATAATACTCTTCAAACACCTTCAAAATCTCTCTAGAGAAGGTAGCTTTGAGATTGATCTTAGAAGACAATCTTCCCTTAGAGAAGGTGAGGGAATTCTGAGCATTACTGTGAACTGAATTCTAAAAGAACATAGAGTGTTTAGGGACTAGTATATGGTCTGATGTCTCTATAGGGTAGATGAGAGAAAGAAGGAGAGAGAGGGAGGGAGTGGGGAAGAGAGAGAGAAAGAGAGAGAGAGAGAGAGATGGATCACTAACAGCAAGCTTAGGTTTTCCTCCTGTTATTTAATTTATTTTGAGTGATTTCATGTTCCATTTTCATGTGTCTGATCTAGGTCAAATGCTACCTTCTCAAAGACATTTTCTCAGATGCCACCAACACAAAATAATCATTCATTTCTCCAAACACAGGCTGTATTCCTGCACATTCTGTTTTCATTATACACAGTTGTGCACATGCTTCACACTCATGACGGTGCAGTGAGCATTCTGTATGGGGAGTGTGCATCAGGTTCATTTTGTTCATTCCCCAAAACAACCTTGTAAATTAGAAAATAAAAGATGTAGTAATTTCAAATGTTACAATAAAGGCAGCCATCATTGTAGAACAGAAATTAATAAACACATAAGTCTGCTCTAAAGTAAAACTAAAAAAATCTCAAAATAGTTTTACCATAATTGAAAAAAATTATAGGAATACTAAAGAAAGAAAGACTTTGTATAAATCATACGTTTCAATAATAAAGTCATTAGAAACTTTTCTTCAGGTTTCCACTGGTCATAAGTTATTACAGGTTGTTGAAAAAACTTTTAAGGAATGAAATTCAGATTAGAAAAAAAGAAGTATTTCTGAGTACTAAATTCAATCTAATGTAATAATGATTATCATTACATAAAAAGTATGAAATTTTATCCTTTTGCCTTGCTTGTCATTCCATTTTTGCCTTTGGGTTTGCCCTGTGTAATAAGTTGGTTTCAATTTTTGGATTGCTTTGTAATAGAATGTTCTTGCTGGGTTAAAATAGTCCTCTCATTATGCTGCAGAGTAATTCTATGTCAGGGCTCTTGACTATTAATATGAAGCTATACCTTCTTTTCCATTTATAATCAATTCTCGGTTATCTCAGACTGGACTATCCATACTCCAGGGAATTTTGCTTCCACATTTATCAACACTAGCAGTATATGCTCTGCTGAAAGAAGATATTAAGATTTATTATTATTTTGGTTGATCCAGTCTTTCTTTCTATTTTTATGTTATATTCAGGCTTCCTCACAGTATAAATCTAATATCACTTAATCACTTATTCTTGCCACAAGGAAGATGAAAGAGAAGCTCTGCTGTTGAGTGCTACTGGGCTTCAAATTAACAACGTGAAGGCTGCCAGAAACAGCTAAAGACATTTAGGATGAAAAACATATATATAGTTCAAATCCTACTGCCTCTTCAAAGATGAAAACACTATAAATTATAAAAACTATCCCAGTGTATTCCAGAAAATAATCATGGGCTTCTTCTTGAATTATATCAAATTGTGGCATAATGGAATAAGTACTCTGTTTGGATATATAAGATCTAGGTCTGTGAGCATGTACTACATGGGATGTATTTAACATCTAAGGGTGTTATTAAACTCAACAGCTCTTGTTTGTTGTTGCTTAGTCTCAGTTTTCCCCTCCCTTTCTTTCTGGTACAACATTCTGACTTCTGAGGAACTCTTCTTCTCTATCTGAGTCCATGTGTTCAAGGTGGGGCTGACCCCACTTCCTTTGCACAATGGGCGGGCTCAGGATACATAGGCCAATTAATGTCAGTAATGTTTTAACCAAGAACTACAGCTGCAATTTTTGAAATGGAGTTATTAGATGTCTGGAGTGTCTGGTAGCTATATTTGCTTTCTGTGGGAAGTATTTACCTGAGAAAAAGCAAGCAGAACAGCTAAGGCATGATGAAGACAATGGGATAGCAGCCTGAGATTGCCATCTGATGAACAGCCACAACTAGGAGATGAATGTCTTAACTTCCCAGTATGAGCCAGTTGATTACATTTTCATATTTAACCTACTTCAGATGCCCTACTCAATGTTCAAATTTTAATGCACAAGAGTGAACGTATTGTGAAATTTTTATGAAAAATAAACAAAACAAGAAAATAACTGAAGAAGAAATGAATTATTTATCATAGCATTTAGCTTAAAAATTCTTAAAAGAAGTGAATGGATATATATTAGATGTTCAGTAAAGTCTAAGTCTAAAACTAGTTTTAGACTCATTTAATTAAAGACTAGTATCAAAATAAGTGGATTTTATAGGTAACTAAATTATTTTCCATGCATTGGGGTATAATTATTTTCAAATTAAATTAAAGATATATAATTTTTTAAATCATAATAATGATGAATCAGGTACTTCCTCTTGAATTAGATGGTCCTTTCAAAGTTTGGATGACCACCTCCAGAATAGGTTATTAACAATCAAAAAGACATTTCTATAATCTATATGTATATGTATTTTCTATATGCATTTTTTTAAAATAAAAGCACTGAGGAAATGTTAAGTTCAGCACTTTTTCTACCTAAAATGTAAAACGAAGCAACAGTAAACCTCCCCTTCTCCCATATCTTCTTTAAGGATTGCCTTTCTCTCTCATTGCATAGTTTAAATTCTGGAAGTACTGGTGTGTGCAGCTTCGTACTTTATAATTTCCAAATCATGTCTTAATCCAATGAAATGTAACTACAAAATTATATGAACAGTTCTTAATCTTCACCTTAATGGAACTCTCTGCTTTACATGACACTATTTTTAAAAATCTCTTGGGGTCTCTTACTCCCTTGCCACTTCTGAGGAGGAAAGCAATCATGTTGGGGAACCCAATAGATGGAAGAACTGTGGGTAGCATATAGGACCTGAGGCCATTACGAAACTAAAGTTCTCAGTCCTAAAGGCACAATATCAATATCTACCTGAGTTTAAAAGGGGATTGTTATACACCTGTTAGAATGCCAAGGTCCAGAACACTGACAGCACCAAATGCTGACAAGGATGTGGAGCAACAGGAACTCTCATCCATTGCTGGTAAGAAGGAAAATTGGTACAGCCACTTTGAAGACAGTTTGGCAGTTTCTTACAAAACTAAACATACTCTTACCACATGATCCCGCAATTGCATTACTTGGTATTTACCCAAAGCAGTTAAAAATATATGTCCTACACAACATGGATGTGGATATTTATAGCAGCTTTATTCATAATTGCCAAGACTTGAAGCAACCGAGATGTTCTTCAGTAGGAGAATGGATAAATACACTGTAGTATATACAGACAGTGGAATGTTATTCCATGTTAAAAATGATCTTTCAAGTCATAAAAAGACATGCAGTAAACTTAAAAGCATATCACAAAGACAAAGAAACCAAAGTGAAAAAGCCATATACTATATGATTCTACTATATGTCATTCTGGAAATGGCAAAATTATGGACAGTGAAAAGATTAGTGGTTGCCAGGGGTTGGTGGGAAAGTAGAGGGATAAATAGGCAGAGCACAGAAGATTTTTAAGGCAGTGAAAATACTGTGTATGGTACTATAATGAAGGATACATGTTACTATACATATACTGAAACATGTACAGTATACAAAAGCAAGAGTGGACCTCAATGTACATTATGGACTTGGGTAATTACAATGTGTCAAGCAAGTTCAGTTTGTAACAAATGTACGATAATGGCGGAGGTTATGCATGTGTAGGGGCAGGAAATACATGAGGAACCTCGGTTCCTGCGCTCAATTTTGCTTTGAATCTAAACCCGCTCTTTAAAAAAGTATTAACAAAAAGAAGTTTATTTTCCAGGCAAGTTCCTTATGAAAATCCAGCCCTGGTCAACACCTAAGTTGCATTTTTGCAGAGGACCCAGTCAAATCGTGCGCAGCATCCAGATTCACAGGTATTGTGAGATAACAAATTATTGTCTTCTAAGCCATTAAATTTGTGGTCGTACTGCTATATAGAAATAGATAATGAAGATTTTTGTGTCTTCCCTCAGTGCCTCACATACACTAGAAATTAAGTTTTCCTCATAACTGTGGACATCTCATATAAATCTCTTTGGTGGGTTTTCTTTTCTACTCTGGCTTAAAGTGTGGTATCTCAGGGATATACTTTATGTACCTTCCAACTCTACTGGCTCTCCCTAGAAAAATTTGCTCATTCCCTTTTATCTAACTTGATTCAGATATCGATCATTTAGGTAGACTTTAACTTCTAGGGACCCTATTAACATCTTTGAAACTTTTTACTTGAATACCTTATGAGCACCTAAATACATTATTTTTAAAAAAATCAATAGTTTGGAAGAATCAAGCACTTCTTAGGAAAAGTTTGAAGAAGAATGAATAATCACTTAGTTGAAACCCCTAACAGTACAGGTAAGGAAATTGAGACAGAAAAATTTGTGGTGATATTCATGATGCCTATAGCTGGCACTATTGAAATGATTACTTATTAATCATTTAGTTGATAAATATCTACCTGAGGTGAAATGATAATCATGTTAAATTGGCTACATTTAATTGTTCACAATGCTCTTACAGTTTTTATCCACACAATATCTCTGTGAGGCAGACAGGTCTAGTAGTAATTTCTTTATTTTATAAATTAGAAAAGGAAGATACACATAATAAGTAGCAAAGACAAAAGTTAATACCCGGCATGGTATCTTAAGATTATAACCCAATAGCTAAACATTCATGAAATGCCAAAATTGGTGTAAGAAAATATAAAATGGTCAGTAGTCCATTTAAAATGGAACAGACAAATGAAGTTGGTAGTCAAAGTTGCCCCCTCCTATTAACAAAGCTTTGTATGGCATGACAGATCAAATCTACTAAAGTTCAAATAGTAGTTCATGTAATAGTTTATTTCTAATTAGGTCAAATTGCTCTAATAAATAGAAGAGAATAGAAACTGGACAGGTTAATTTTTGGAAATGACTACTATTGATACAACACTAGATGGGGAAGTTACAACAAAAGTAAAATATAGGATAATTTTTATTAAGACCCTTGATATAAAAACTCTAAATAAAACATTAGTACATGAATTAAACACAGTTTTAAAATTATGAATCATGATTAAGTAGCATCATTCCAAGAAATGTATGGTTGGTTTAACATCAGAAAATATATTAATGTAATTTACTTCAATAATCATCTAAAAAATATTAGATAATTATCCCACTCAAGGCAGGAAAAAAGAATTTAATATAATTCAACAATTATTTATTATAATAACCTTTAACAAGCTACAAATAAAACTTCTTCAACCTGATAAAAATTATATGCCAAAATTCTGCAAAGAGTTTATATTTCCTGGAGAAACTTTAGAAGTATTTTTCTAAGGTTAGTCTTAATGGTCAAAGGTAATGTAATAAAAGTGAAAAAGAAATAAGATATTTAAGAATTTGAAGGGAAGTTAAGAAAATGAACATTAATTTGTTATGACATGATTATCTACTTATAAAAATAAATAAAAAACACTAGAATGAACTATGAGGACAAAACTCAACCTTGCAGGTATCAATAATGTATCATCCATAAGCAGTAATCAAGAGTAAAATATAATAAAAATATTAAGACATTCATAATAATAAAAACATAAACTACATGACAATTCACTTAAGCAAAAATAAAACAAGATTTTAACAAACAAAAATTTAGCATGTAATATAAGATAAATAAATTGAAAAGTAGTCCATGTTCTTCAACAGGATGATATAAAAATATAGCTCTTCTAATATTCAATAAAATCTTAAATAATACTTCAATTAGCATTTAAAGGCTCTGCATATTTACTTAAATTTAATGTTTTAAATTTGTATAACAAAATTTTAAAATTAAAAAATTAAAGTTAATAATAAATTCAACATTAAAAAGTGAGAATGGGACTTTCCTACTAATACTAAGAATCATTTAAGGGACATGGAGTATTCTGTCCAAGATGGAGACATAGGTAGAAATGCTTGACTTCCTTATACAACTAGAAGAAGGATAACAAACTATTTAAAAACAATAAGCAACCAGAACTGCTAGAGTAGCAAACTGCATGGAACTCTGAAAACCAAGGAGTTAAAGAAACATTCATCCAGACTAGTAGGAGGGGCAGAGACAGGCAGCCAACAGGCAGGGAGGACCCATGGCAAAGCAGTGGACCACATGGGTAAGGTAGGACTGGATCACTGGTAAACTTAGACACAAAACCTCTAGCTATAAAACATAGTGGGGGTTGTGAAGGCAGGATAAACTCCCAGTCTCACAGAAGAGTTTGTTGGAAAGTGGGACTAGAATGGAGCGAGTGGCATTTTTCCCTCTCTGACACCTCCCCCACAGACAGTGCCACAACACAGCAAAGAGGGTTGCCCCACCCAGGCAACTATCTAAGGCTCTGCCCCTTACAACATAACAGGTGTGCTGAGACAAAGAAATATGGCCCAAATGAAAAAACAGATCAAAACTCCAGAAAAAGAGCTAAGTGATGAGGACATAGACAACTTATCTGATGCAGAGTTCAAAACAGTGATGATCAGGATGCTCACAGAATTTATTGAGCTCAGTCACAAAGTGAAGGAAGAAAAGAAGGCTACACAAAGTGAAATAAAGTAAAATATACAGGGAACCAACAGTGATAAGAAGGAAACCAGGACTCAGTTTAATGATTTGGAACAAAAAGAAGTAATAAACATCCAACCAGAACAGAATGAAGAAAAAAGAATTAAAAAAAAATGAGAAGAAACTGAGTAACCTCTGGGACCACTTTAAGCATTCCAACATCTGAATCATGGGGCTGCCAGAGGAGAAGAGGAAGAGCAAGGACTTGAAAGCTTATTTTAACAAGTAATGAAGGGAAACTTCCCCAATCTGGCAAAGGAAGTAGACTTCCAGGAAGTCTAGGAAGCTCAAGGAGTCCCAAAGAAATTGAACCCAAGGAGGAACACACCAAGGTATATCATAATTAAGTTACTCAAGGTTAAATATAAGGAGAGAATCTTAAAAGCAGCACAATGAAAGGAGCAAGTTACCAAAATGGAGTGCCCATAAGACTACCAATTGATTTCTCAAAAGAAACCTTGCAGGCAAGAAGGGGCTGGAAAGAAGTATTTGAAATCATGAAAGGCAAGGATCTACATCCAAGATTAATCTATTCAGCAAAGCTATCATTTAGAATGAACAGGCAGACAAAGTGCTTCCCAGACAAGATCAAATTAAAGGAGTTCGCCATCACCAAGTCCTTACATGAAATGTTAAAGGTACTTATCTAAGAAATAGAAGAATATCAAAAACTATGAACAATAAAATGACAACAAACTTATAACTATCAATCACTGAACCTAAAAAACAAAAGCAAAAACTAAAAAAATATGTAGAACAGGAGCATAATCACAGAAATGAAGACCACATGGAGTGTTATCGGTGGGGAGGTGGAGGGGGGAGAAGGTGGGGAAGGTACAGAGAATAAGAAACATCAATGGTAGGTACAAAATGGAGAAGCCAAACAATTTATATGTATGACCCATGGACATGAACTAAGTGAGGGGTGGGGCTCTAGAGGGTGGAGAGGTTCAGGGCAGAGGGGGAATAAAGGGGAGAAAAAATTGGGACAAATGTAGTAGTGTAATCAATAAAATATACTTAAAAAGTAAAAAAAAGAAATTATTTAAGGGAGATGATAAAAATTATATGTAATATTCATGTGAAACATAAAAGTGTAATGGAATAATAGGAATCTTATAAGCAAATATCTATATGTATGTACATTAAATGTTCAATAAACATGAGGCCACAAAATCAATAAGGGGAGCATAAGTTGTTGAGTATATGGTGTTCAGTGCATGAAAAATATCATAACCGCATCTCTTATCAATATCATATACAAAGATTAACTTATCTACATTCAAAACTTGTATGTGTACAAAATACTGATAAAATAAATAAGAGAGCATCTAAATAAATTGACAGATGTGCCATGTTTATGGATGGCAGATTCAATATTGTTAGAAGGCTAATTCTTCTGAACTCAATCAACTGATTCAACACATTTCAATCAAAATCTCTGCAAGCTATTTTATAGATATTGACAAAATGATTCCAAAGTTTATATGGCAAAAGACTTAGATTATTTAACACAATGTAAAGAACAAAGCCGAAGAACATACACTACTCAATTTTAAGAGTTTCTATAAAGCTACAGTAATGACACCGTGGCATTGGTGAAGAGATGTAGATAAATGAAACAGAATAGAGAGTCTAGAAACCAGCCCACCCAAATGTAGTTGATATTTGGTAAAGACTCAAAGACAATTCAATTCACTTTTTTTAAAAATAGTCCTGGGAATTGGATGTCTGTGTGTTTAAAAAAACCCAGAAACATCTACACCTTTTATGCAAAACAAAACACAGACCCATATGTAAAATACAAAACAACAAAACTTCTAGAAGACAATGTAAAGAAAAACTAGATAACTTTGTGTCTGGCAATAAGCTTTTAGATGAAACATCAAAAGCATGATCCATTGAATGAATGTATAAGTCGTACTTTAGTAAAGTAAAAATTTCTGCTCTTTGAAAAAACATGCTATCAAAAGAATGAAAAGACTAGCCATGGTCTGGGAGAAACTAGTTGTAATACCTGATAGAGGACTTGAGTCAAAAATATACCAAGACTTCTTAAAACTCAACCACTCAAAAAATCAAATAACCCAATTAAAAATGAGTAAGGATACAGGAAGACTCATCACCAACAAAGTTAGACTAGTGGCAAATAGGCATGCAAAAATATTTTAACATCATTCGTCATTAGGTAAACACCATTACAAGCACATATTAAATAGTTAATATATATTTACATTAAAATGTAACTTGAAAATTTAAGAATAGAAGTGAAAGTCAATACAAACCAGACTTTTGAATTATTTTTATCAATTAGATAAAATAACCATATCATATCATAGATAACTATAGATGGTTAATAGATTTTTATATTAAAATGTAACTTGAAAATTTAAGAATGGAAGTGAAAATCAATACAAACTGGACCTTTGAATGATTTTTATCCATTATCCTTATCAATATGAAATATCCTGATTTGTTTGTGAGAGTTTGATTAAGGAGATAGAAGGGATCCTATTTTTTTATCACTGATTTTTTAAGTCACGTACCAAATCAACAAAATATTAGGCTTTTACAGTGAATGCAGGCAACAGATAAATTTTTTTAAAATGTAAGATTCATTGACAGTGAATGCAAAATTGTGTAGTAACTATGGAAAATAGTTTGGCAGTTTCTGACAAATGTATACATAGTCTGATCCATAAGATCCATCATTTGCATTTTTATTTATTTTTTAAAAAGGAAAAGATTAAGACAAAGAGATTTAAAAGAAGTAGCTTTTCAATAGCTTAATTATATAAGAAACTAACCAAGCAGAGGGTTTTATGTGAATAAAAAGTCACTAACATAATGAGCCACCCTCACAGAGACTCAGGAAATTAATTGATTGCTTCCTTCTTGTGTTTTCTTTTTTTATTGTTTGTTCTATTACAGTTGTCCAAATTTTTCACCCTTTGCTGCCCTCTACCCAGCCCACACCTCTAGCTCGCAGTCAGTCCCTTCCCTGTTGTCCATGACTGTGGGTTACTCATACATGTTCTTTGACTAGTCCCTTCTCTTTCATTTGGCTTCCAGTTTTAAGAAAGACTCATCACTGTAAATCATCTTTTTGGCAGTTATTATTAATTTTTAAATGGCCATTTGCATAGACAAATAATTGTTAGACCAGCAACAAAGATGATTGGCGTGATTTAATTTATTAGCTAATTCTCAGTCTCTGTTCATTAAATAATAAAACTGCTTTTAATAATTACCTCAGTCCTGCTTATGATCTATCTTTTCTCAACAAAATAAATATTACATATTTTTCATTAGTTTGGGACAAAGAGTGGAAAAGGAGCTTCCATGACTGTTCAGTATTAAAGATAAAATGTAATATTCCTTGGACAATACATATGAGACCTTTGACAATCCACCCAGTGTTTACCTACTTCTCTTAGGGTTTTACCACCTTGACATTTGATATTTGATATTTGGGGCTACATAATGTTTCATTGTGGGGCCTGTTCTATGCATTACAAAATTTTAGCAGAATTCTGACCTCTACTTACCTACTAGATGCCAGTAACAAACACTCCCCATCTCTCCACCCCTCACCCTAGTTGTGACAAACAAACACCCCTAGTTATTGCCAAATGTTCCCTGAAGGACACACCATACCCAACTGAGAATCGCTGCTTCTAGGCTTACCTATCATGGTTATTCCTGCATTAGTTTTCTAATGCTGCCATAAAAAATTACCACAATTTAGCAGCTAAAAATAATGACAATTTATATCTCAAAGCTCTGTAGATAAGAAGTCTGGATCGACTAAACTGTTTCCTCTACCCCTGGTTTCACAAGGATAAAAGTAAGATTTTAGCTAGTTTGGCTCTTCTCAGGAGGTTCTGAGAAGAATTGGCTTCCAAGCTCACTCAAAATCATGGGCTCTATTCAGTTCTTTGCATCTGTAGAGCTATGGTCCTGGTTTCCGTGCTGGTCATTTTGGGTTCTAGAAGACATCTACATTCCCTGGCTCTTGTTCTTCTTCCTCAAAGCCATCAGCGGTGGGTCAATTACTTCTCATGCATCAAATTTCTTACTTCCCCCCTCTTCATTGCTTGGCTGTACCGCTCTAACTCCAGCTGGAGAAATTTCCCTGCTCTTAGTGCCTCAAGTGATTGGATTTGCTCCACAAAGTAATCCAAGATAATTTCTTTACTTTCAGGCACATAGTCTTAATTACATCTACAAAGTCCCCTTAGGCAGCACCTAGATCAGTACTTGATGAAACAACCAAGATGTACAAATCTTGGGGGAACATCTTTGGTTTTTTCCCCTTTTTATTGAATTTATTGAGATGACACTATTTAACAGAGTTATACAGGTTTCAGGTGCACAGTTCCACAGAACATCACCTGCAGACTGTATTGTGTGGTCACCACCCTGAGTCAAGCCTCCTTCCGTCACCATTTATCCCCCCTGTACCCTCCTCCACCTCCCTCACTCCCTTTCTCCTGGAAATCACCACAGTGTTGTTGGTGTCCATGAGTCTTTTCTCTTCTTTTTTGCTCAATTCCTCTACCCTTAACTCACCCCACCCCACAGATGTCACGCTGCTGTCTGTGAGTCTGTCTCTATTGTGTTTGTACCACGTGATTTCACTCATAAGTGGAATCTAATGAACAAAATGACCTAACAAGTAGAACTGGGGAAACATCTTTAGCATACTGCCTTTTTTAAAAAGATTTTATTTGTTTATTTTCAGAGACAGGGGAAGGGAGGGAGAAAGACAGGGAGAGAAACATCAATGTGTGGTTGCCTCTCTCACACCCTCCAGTGGAGACCTCGTCTGCAACCGAGGCATGTGTCCTGACTAGGAAGTGAACTGGTGACCCTTTAGTTTGCAGACCAGCACTCGATCCACTGAGCCACACCAGCCAGGGCAGTATACTGCCTTTTAAAATATCCCCACCTTAAATACTAAGATCCAATTGACAGAACCACTTACAATTCTGCAAATGTTTTCTCAAGCTTCTGATTTTCCCTAGTTCCTGACCCAATTCCCTGTCTTCGGTTGACTCCTCCTTCAGTGTGGTGCTCAGGTATGAGCTCCAGGGAGCCTCTACTAACCATATCAGGAGAATCCTGCTTTCATCTGAATCATAGCACTTAGCACATTACATCGAATTTATCTACCTAATTAGTATAGAGAAAATTCAATAAATGTTTGTTCAACTAATAAAAATCTATATATGTGAGGGTTTGCCAGAAATGTAGAGCATTTAAAGAAAGTATTCAAAATAAAAAACATTCTTATGCATTTTGAGGATTATCTCCATATTTATACCTATTATCAAATATTTTCAAGTACTTTACCAAACCAATGTTAATATGTTTTTTATCCTTATGTGTGGGATCTGAAGGATCTAGCACCATTTATTTATTTTTTTCTTAAATATTTTTATTTTAATTGTTTTTCAGTACAGTTTTCTGTCTTTTACTCCCATCCCAGACCACCCCCCAGTGCTCCCCCCCCTCCCTCCCCTTTCCACCCCCCTTAGTTTTTGTCCATGTGTCCTTTATACTTGTTCCTATTAGCACCATTTAGAATCTATCTGGATCACAGATTCAGGCTGTTAGAACTGGACAATTTAAGTTTTGTCACTTTCTGTTGATAAGTTAGATCTTGTCTTTATTTTCTGGGTGATTTGATTGAAACAAGGCTTCTCACTCTATCTATTTCTCTTTGGTGCAACTTGAGATTGAAATTAAAGGTAATACTGTCTTGTTAATGTATCACAACATGCTCATTGTTTTGCTTGTATATTAAAATATAGCAGTGGGACAGATCAAAGCCCTACAAGTCTCCTGCTGGAGACTTGTCCTTAAAAGACCAATTTTTAAATATTCTGAATTTCATTATTTAGAAACAACACTTAACAAGAAGCCCTTTCCTGTTTTTTGTTTTTTGTTTTTCATGTTCTCCCGTTCCTCAAATGTTCACTCCAAAAAGCCCTTAGGTGGGTCCAAGGGTGAAAGGTCAGCATTGTGGTAACCCAGAATAGGGTGTCTACATAAAGTGGGTTGAGACAGTGACCCCCAGAGAGTGTAAATCACAGTGAAGTTTCAGAGCCCAATCAGAATGAGGAGGGTACCATACAGGAGGCTGGCTAAGCATAAGATGTTGGTGCCCTTTACAATATTGTAAACGTACAAATCAGGTTAAATAACTGTGGTGAATAGATAAGTCTTATGAAGATAACATACAAGTTCAGTAACCTGAGACACAGAGCAGAGCAGTCTTGTTTACATGGTAATTGAAAGAGATTTATAGATATTAAAAAAAGCCGTAGGTCCTCCTATATTAAAATGCCTAAATAGTTTTCTCACTCTCTCTGGTGGCTCCTTGCATGAAAGAACACTTAGACCAATAGTGGGTCTATCAGGGCTGTCCAACCTGCCGCCCGCAGGCCGCTTGCAGCCCAGGATGGCTGCAAATGTGGCCAAACAAAATTGTAAATATACTTAAAACATTATGAGATTTTGTTGTGATTACATGTCACAATGTATTTCATGTGTGGCCCAAGACACTTCTCCTTCTTCTTTGAACAGGGTGGCTCAGAAACCCCAAAAGGTTGGACACCCCTGGAGGAGCTGCCTCCAGTGGTGCTACCTGGACAGGACCCTGAGTCTAGGTATCATGAGACTTACTTGGCATGAAGAGATGGCGCCAACCTTGCCATCAAGTGTTAATGTGTTACTTTGCTATCTGATCATTCCAACATGTATCATGCCATGAAGAAGAGAAATCGGGAGCCAGTGTGTCTATCCTTGAGAATTCAATAATACGTGAGTTGTATGTCTTGAGATACATTTAATCGCTAACATTTTCCAACTATGCCTCAGAATTTAAATTATTTAAAGTTTTTTGACAATATCTTAGTATCATTCAAGAAACCTGTGATGACTTTTCCTGAGTGTCACCTAGAAATAAGCAATGAACAATGTCATTGCTGAAACCAAGCCACTGTTTTCCTGCAGTTCGCCTAAAATAGCATTGTGAAATAATCTTAGTGTTTACCTATATGACTGTGCACCTACACACTCATGTGCTTCCCAGAATATGTAAACAGTGCTAATGAAGTAGAAGACTTTCAACAAGTAGTTGTATTAATTGGAATGAACTAAACTAAAGCTTTAAAATATTTCTTATGGAGATGCTATTATCTAGCTTACAAGAGGACAGAATAATCTATATCATGTTGTGAAGTGGACACTAATTTTATTTGTACCTCAAACTTAATCTTGGAAGACATAGCCAGGAGAGCAACATTCCTCTTATGATAAATTGTATCACATAATACAAGGTTCCACAGATCAACCTTCCCTTAACTTTTCTTCTTCTTCTATCTGTTATTAGTTAACAATGATATGAATCATACCTTCAGAAATCACACTGTTTAACTAGAGCTTTTTGCCTTATTTGAAAGACAGGTTGGCTTGGTAAATAAAAACATGCACATAAAAATGATTTATGCATCTTAAGAAAATAAAACTTAGACATTTTAATACCTCAACAGAATTTATAAATGTAGTAATTTTTACTATGCACTATCAGTGAGTAGGAACAACAGCAGATTCTGGAAGTGAATTCTACAGAATGGTGTGACAATTACTGTTATATATCTCAGCAATCTTCTAATAAATAATATGAGACTTGTTTGCATTTATCAGAGTGATCCTTAAGCAAATACCCATGTGAGGAAGAAAACTTGCATATTTATAAGAGTAAATTTACATATAACTACACATAAAATATTCTGCTCCTTTGTAAAATACTTCTTTATAATTTCCATTAAAATCATCATGTAATTATATCAGAGATACAAACCTAACAAAAATTATGCCAAGCATTATTAGAGGCAGTGCTTTTCAATTGCAAGGGCATCTGTTCTGTGAGAATTTTTTGGTTTCAATTTTTGTTACATAAAAAAAATAGAGAGAGAGATAAAATAAGGACTTTGTCCTTTGCAAAGCATTATATTCTAAGATCGACCATCAAAATTACTTTTAAACTGTGAAGGAAGTCCTTATAATACAGTATTAAAGTGTATATATTACAAATGCTAAATAGATCTATACAGAGAGAGGAGGTTCTATTATAGCCCAGGGATATAAAAAGAACTATGTCATAAATACACAACATTGTTGATGCTTCAGCACATACTCAATCTTTCAGTCAGCAAGCTTTTTTACTGAGTGCTTCCTGTTTTAGCACTTATGCTGGGTACTATGTGTGTGAAGATGAATTCCTGAAGGCCACAGACTCCACTCCAAGAAAATACATGGATAAGACTTAAAAGTAAATAACAACTGATTCACAATATAAGGTACTTAATCCAGTGACTTAGTCAAGTGAAGTCTATGACTTGAGGGACTAGTTAGAAGGGCCAAGAGAGTTCTAGGTGGGGTGGAGGGAGTGTGAGAAGGTGATTACAGAGAATAGAATTTATCAGGGCACTATAAGCCACTGAGTGTGTCGGGAGCTTAGGTTCAACATGCAAGAGATACAAGGGCAAAGATGAAGAACTGGATGTAGATGTCATTGCAAAGAGCTTGGTCTTTGTTGTTTTGAAGGATCTGGCAGCAGTACTGATATATTTTAGGCAGATGATTGTCATATTAAAATTTATGTTTTAGAAAAATTATTTTTCTGAGCAATGATTCTCAAATGTGGTCCCTGTACTGTCAATATCAGCATTGCCTGGAAACTTGTTTGAAACCTAAATTCCCAGGTGCTATCACAGACTGACTATGGATCCAGCAACTCAAATTTTAGAAAGCCCTGCAGGTGACTCTGATGCATACTGAAGTCTGAAAACCACTGGTTTCAGAGAATGGAACAGTGGGAGCTGTTTCAGTAGAAATACTTTCAGCAACCAGGAATTAAAATTCTGAACAACTTTATTTATGTTCAACAGAAATAATCAGAAAATGCAGTCTAGAGATGCACAATAACAAATGATGACATCAGGAACACAGACTCCTTGTACCATTCTACCTTGTCATTATCCGAATTTGACTCTTGGTCTTAGGTTTATACAAGAGCTGCTATCCTTCCAAGCTTTATACTACCATCCCCACAGAAAGGAAGCTTGGACAAGGCAAGAGCAAGAGGTTTGTTCTCACGGACTTTGCTCTTACGTTATCACAGAAGGAAACAAAAACGGAGTTTCTTCAGGCACTTCTGCTCACGTTGTACTGATGAGAGCCATGTGAAGTGCTCTCCAGCTACAAAGTTGCAAGTGTGGTAAAATGGAATGACTATCCAGTTAGGAAGGTCTCCTATAAAATGTTTTCATATATAGGGTCATGGTTTTTGTCAGCTAACTACCTCCATGAAAAATATACATGTTAAGTTGTCTTTGTCAGAAGATGAAAACAAAACTTGAATAGTGAATGAAGCCTTAGTCGTCTTGCTAGATCCTTCGCAATCCTCAGATATTAGCCACCTATTAGATCCAGGATTCTTCTCTCAGATCCCTACCAAGGAACACTCCAGATCCTCAAAGTAATATATGACATTTCACCAGAACAGCATAGACTGTGAATTAATCTCAGAAACTGAGATGATAACACACAATTACTTTTACCATTTTAGCAACTGTCTGTGGTCCACATGAGGCAGAAATTCTCCATTTGTATTACCTCTGGGGCTCACTGAAATCTGCAATGTCCTCTAGTTCAAGGCTGGATGTCCTACTTTTGTTCTGAGGATTGACAAATGCACACAAACACAAACAAACACTTGAATCAATAATCTCTCTTTACCTGCTTCTACATAGCCTTTTGCATGACCTTCAGTACTGGTTTCAAGTATGAGACAAGTATAATTATATCTCCATTTATTAGCTAGAGAAGCTGTTGTGATGAAAAGGAAAACCATTTACTCTCATAATCTGACATTTGTAAACTGCTAAGCAATTTGCATATTGGTGGAAAGCAAGATTCCCAACTCTTTTCTCATTTCTTGTAAAGCATATCATAGGGAATAAGAATTTAAGTTACTGAATATTAGTTGAGGGCTGCCAGGAAAATAATCCCAAAGTCTTGTGGGTCCATCCTGAATCTATCATGAGCTCTGATGACAAGTGGTCCTGGCTTGGGAATCAGGAACGGAGGAGATAGGACACTCTGAGTAAACACTATTTAATCAAGAAAACAAAGAACATCATGAATAGTCTCTGCTGAATAAATGCAAATACCTTAAGAAATATGTTGTCCTGGACAAAATTCAAAAGCATTTGGGAGACTAAAACCTTCCATGTTATAATTACACACATACACTGACAGGAGGGATGAACATAAACAACAGCACTAACCATTGCTCTTTAATTAAAATCAAGACAATTTTAAAATTTCATATCAGTGAGCAAAAGGCAAGAGTACCAACTTTAATTTCAAAACCATTATCAATAGTGTATAACACATTGTCAAACAAACACACTTCTCTTGCTGTGCAGTCTGCTCCTATTGGCATTTGGCAGTCTGAACACACAGGCATCCTATCTAATGCTCATATTTTCCAAACATAACAAAAGGAGAACAAAACTCTGCAGATTATTAGAAAATATTAGCAAGCATGAATGTCAGTGGCTCTGTTTCATGCAGATTTGGATAAGGGACAAAATCTAGACCTGTCTACTTTTTAAACCATAATTTGAATGATTATATTTATATCCAACAAGATATACTTTAACCAGATATCACGTTTAGTGAAAAGATAAGGAATATTTTTTTCTTAAGACTACTGTACATGCAAATAAATTGGATAAGAAAACAAAAGAAAAAAAGGGGAAAACATTAGATTTTCACCCAAATTTGAGTCATTGCTATATATTAGGAACCATCAGTTTGCTAATATTTGACCACTTTTGTCCTTCAGAAATGATGGTTTTTATGGCTGAAGCTAATATTATGTACATTCACATTTACTAGTTTACTAACAGATATATATTATTATCTTTACATCTTGAACTGGGCCAAAGTGATGGAATTTGTATGTAGGAATGCCAGATGTAAATTGTGGACTATTTCACCTAAAGCCCTCTTTTCTCCACTTTAGAAGACTTCTGCCAAAGGTTCTAAACTTCTAAACAAGGTTCTAAGGTTCTAAACAAGTCTCAGACAAAGAAGTTGAGCTACTTACCTTTTCTATGGAGCACACTCTTGGTTTTTATTCCCTAGGAGATGAAAGGGGCCTCTCACGCATGCCAGACACCAGTTAGTAAGCAACATTCTCTCTGACAAGTTAGAAACAATAACGGATTTCCTCTTGGCGTTCAGGTGAGGCTAGAAGGAGGGAAAGCGGGTGTTTAAGCATTCAGTAGAAGGAATCTTAGGTGAATTCAACCAAAAGAATTCAGGTGTCCAAATTCTTAGTCCAGAAGTTATGACAACTCTTTAAAAAAGAAAAAAAGCTGAAATGTTACTCTATTGCACAATACTTTTCATGCATTTAAATCGAGAATTACTATGGGCACTTATGCACCATTTTAAGCAGGAGGTTATATTCACTGATAGGAGAAAGAGTATAGGAGTACAAAGCAAAGGAGTAGGAAAATGAAGCCATAAAAACTTGGTTATTTGTCTGGTGTTGTTTTTCTGCTCATGGACACTTGTAGAAACCACTTTCAGAAATCTGTGTAGCACTGACCTGGGAAGAGAGACATATGGATTCCCCCAAATGGGCCACATTTCATAGCAATTAGTAAAGTTATATTATATGAAAACTTGAAATGGTTCAATTTTGACATGAAACTAATGAAAAAATTATATTTGGCACTAATATTGAGCTCTGTTAAAATTATTTAGCATTTATGTGGCATGTTGTTCTTGTGTATTTGTCCACAGAATCCTTACACAGAGATAGCAATCCTTTCTTTTCTTCATTTCCAGATTAAAGTGTAAATGCTTTCCTTATATCGAAAAGCCCAAGTCTTTCGCCAAACCAGATGTAAAATTTGGCATTTTCAGAGACTTCAGCTGTACACTGCTTCCTATTTTAGCAGCAAGCCAAAATGACTAGTTCCTTCAACTCGATTCTTTTTAAACCTATAACTCTTAAAAACTGTATATTTGTCTTGATAACTGTTCAACACTTTTTCGTTATTTTGTGTGTTTGTTTTAGTGCTTTGTGTTTTGTTTATAAGGGAAAGAAGAAAAGATCAAATTTAGAGCAGTTTTTCCCAAATATTGGCCGGCCTCCCCGCTGTGGTTGAAAGGTTCCTATTTCAGAGTTCCCAGATCTAGACAGTCCCTAAGAAACCAATACTGTATTTTATCTACATGAAAAGAGAAACGCTCTCTCATTCTTAACATTTTATCTTGGAATCTGAGATCATTTTTGTCTCGTTATTTCCTTCATTTTACATATATATATATAAACCACATTCCAATATTTCTAGTCTGTTAAAATCTTTGCTTCACGCTTTGACTGCAATTTCAGAACCTAATTTGATTAGAATTAGCTTGGTATATGTTGTATTTTTTTGTTTCTATTTTGGTTTGAAAACTAGGTTTAATCATCCATCTCTACTGGACAGCCAAGGTTCATCTCTGAGACTAGCATGCAAGACTCACCCTAATTTGATAGAAGCAGAAGTAAAAAGAAATATCTAAAGAGCTCTTCATTTTTACTCTTTTTAAAAAATATATTTTATTGATTATACCATTACAGTTGTTCCATTTCCCCCCTTCATTCCCCTCCACCCTGCACACCCCTCCCACCCACACTCCCCCACTTTAGTTCATGTCCATGTGTCATAAGTTCTTCAGCTTCTACATTTCCCACACTACTCTTGCCCTCTCCCTGTCTATTTTTACTCTCTTGAAGTTTTGCATTTCACTTACAGCCAGGAAGAAAACATCAATGACATTAAAGGATTTTGTCAGTCATGGAGAGGTTTTGTTAGCTATGCTAACAAAAGGGCTTTGAAATCTTGTCATTACCTCAACCAAGTTCTGATCATCTCTTTAAAAGAAACACCACAAACACAAGAATTCTACTAAAATAAACAGATTCCTAGTCCCTAGGAAACCTCTTTTTAATGGCACGATGTGCAAAAGAGCACAGTATAAATGTCAGAACAATTTGTCCTTGACAATCATATAAGTAGTTTAAGGTACATAGCCCTAAAAGTAAAGTGTGGACCGCAAATTTGGGGGAGCAAGACTACCGGAGTGAATGCTGCTGATGGTGGCTGCGATCCAGTGAGCTTCCCATTCTGATGGTGACGAGCTACGTGCCTTGCTAGTTTTAACAATTTCTAAGTGATTACCTGTAGAGATTATTAAGAAAAATGTTTAAATGGTAGTGGAAAAATATAATAAAGATTAAATTTTAAAAAAGAATAAATGTTTTCAAAATGTCCTCTGGGGTATGCTAGAAGAAGTTCAGTTTATTGGGTTGTATCAAAACCTATTTTTACTATACTTTCCTTTCTAAAATAATATAAAGGAAATATAGAAAATATGAAAAAACTATGAAGCTATTACTAAGTACAATGACAGGTCAACAAAAATTTTTACTGTAGATTTTAATTTCTTATTAGCTTAAACCATATTGATATTTATAGGTGCTCTTTAAAGTGGCATATTTGTTTAATTATACCTTAAAAATAAATGTTGTAGCCCCACTAACATGTGGAGAAATGTGAAAATTTCAAATATGCTTCTTGGCCTCTTCCCCTAGAAGACTGGAAAAAAATTGAAACAGTAGTTTTAATGTTTGTGGTTAATAATCTTCAACCTTAAGATATGACATACTATTTTTACTGCTGAAGAAATATCACAGATGTAGAATTTATCAATTTACTGTATCTATCTGATTCACATTCTGATTTTGAGAAATGAAACATTATATTATGGTGTCAAAATGAAAGGAAATAAAAAGGCAGCCTTAAGAGCATTTGGATAACTTAACTATAAGTTGCTACAGTCAAAGCTGCTAAGATTTAGTATTTTTTTAAGTTGGTAGATTTTTTTGCACTTTACTATCTTTTCTGGTTTCACATAAGTACATAAGTGAGAAAAAGAACTATCCATTACAGAACCTCTCAAAAAATCATGTTTTGTTCATCTGCCAGACTTTTCAGCAAATGTGTCTATGATGAATTTCTCTCTCCCCCATCCCTCTCTTTTCTGCCATCTCTATTTGAGAAAATACACTTTCAGGATTGGCCTTAAATAATTTTTTTGATTCACTGAGAAATCTGGAAGGCAAGATGCAACATACTTATTACTACCTAAACTGTGTAGGAAGAGGAAAACTCAGGAGATGATGACACTTATTAAGACCAAATAATGAGTCTTCTTTCATTATTTGTTCTACACATTTTTTTTTGTAATGAGTGATTGAGTTTCCAAGTTCCTTTTATAGGCTTTTGTTCATGCAGATTGATATATATGATAGGATAGCCTTCTATGTAGTCCTATGGAGATAATTATTGAAACTAAATCTTATTGGCCCAGTAACTTTATGCTTGGACTACAACTCCCAATTTTCCCACTCTCCCTACCCCATTACTGCAGTTGGACCTGCTGTTTACCATCACCAGGACCACTCCACAAACCTTCCTCATTCTCTTTATTTAACAAGTCATCTCTACTTCCTCCCTTGCTCCCCTTGCCTGAAATCACATCTATTAACCCTTCTTCCTGCAACCTTAACTTCCTGTAAGCCTTGTATTCTTCCTCCTGCTAATGCTTTAAATCTCCAGTTCTGCATTAATACAACTTTCTGTTTCTCTTGGTTACTGTGTGGGGATCAAATAAAACTATGTAAATAAAATAATTTAAAGCGAAAAAGGAAAAAGGACTCATGGAAATGAATGACAGTGTGGGGATTGCTGGGGCAAAGGAGTATAAGGAGGCAAACTGGTAAGGGAAGAATACAATGAAGATTAAATACAATTTTTTGAAAAAATAAGGCATTTCAAATATATTACTAACATCATTGGTTGTTTTAGTTTCTTCCTCAAACCCATCCTTCCAGCTTTACCTAAGCAGATAGTCTCCATATCTTTATCTGACATATTGACCTGAATTTCTAAAGGTACTACCAAATCAAAATGATCCAAACAAGCATATTATGCACCTCTCAGATAAAAGATACCCACCGTATTTCCTCTCCCATTCTCATCTTTGATGCTGCCTTTACTGTCTATCCATAAGTTTATTCATTAGCACCATCTTAAGTTCCTCCCTCATCCACTCCCTCCCCAAGATTATTAAAACCGGTTCTGCCTTTACAGAAGTTCAGAGAGATCTGCATACTAGCAACTAGAATACAAGGCAGGGAAAACACAGAGCATGTCTAAGCTAGAAACCTCAGAGTTACTTCCCAACTGTCTTCCTCAATTCCAAAACCGAGTCTGTCACCTGCGTCCCTATGGAATCTATTTCAAAAAATATGTCCTAAGTTTATCTCTTTTTTTCATCTTTAATGAAAATGCCTTAAATCATATCCTCATTTCTTGCCTGGAATGCTGCAATGAATGCCTAACTCTTCTCCACACCTCCAGAGTGTTCTTTTTCTCATCCTTTCCCCGACTTTACAAGCACAATGTTTTTCTATAAGCTTCCTACCTAGTTTTCTATGACTTCCTATTTTCTAGAGAAGGGGTCTACACATTTTTGTGCTCCATTTGTGAAAATGATTGAGCAGGCACTACAAATATATGCATAGATATTTATAAATTGTATACCTGTACCAAAAATGTATATGGTGTATGTTACAAAACATAATTTAAAAAACAAAAAATTTAATAAGGTAAAATAACTATAAGTTAAAATTTTTTCAGCATTCTAATGTTTTATCTTTCACCTCCTGTCAGGTTCAGACATCCCACTTTGGAGACCATTGATGTAGTCCAGGTTTTCTCAATCTTTAACTACTGACATTTTGGGCTGGAAAATTCTTTTTGAAGCGAGGGTGCTATTTCTTCATCATAGGATATTAGTAGCACCCTGGCTTCTCACTAGATTCCAGTGGCATCCCATCCCAAGATATTTCTCTCCAGATATTGCCCAATGTCCCCTGAGGAACAAAATTGCCTTTGGTTAAAAAGCTCTGGTTTGTGCAATGGATAAAATATAAATATATAAGTCCAATTTATAAACACATGTGTGGGTTCAAGCTACCCATCTAGGTCTGTGTCTCACTATACCTTCCAATTCCTCCAGATATTTACCCTTCATTGTACATTTTTGCACTGCTCTGTCTTTATTTATGGTATCACCCCCACGCAGAACACACTCTTACCACTCTTTCCTTGAACAAGAAACAATTCAAGTAACAGCTTCCCACTGCAGATGTTACTTCCTTTGTACCCGGGGTACAGAACTTAAATCAGCTGCTTGAGGGAAACTGTCCTCTAGCTAGGACTTCAAACTGGATCAAGAGAGCACCTCGAAACAAAAAACAAACCAAACAAACTCTGCCAACCTATTTTATAAGGAGGTAATATATTGACTGAAGATTTCAATAAACTATAAATACAAATATTTTGCTACTGAGAGAAAGAACACTGGGAAAACATGCTATTCTGATTAGAAAAAGAAAAAATATATCATTGTTATGAAAATATCAGAAATGAGAAGCTGAAAGAATAGAGGAAAATTTTACTATTAATACATTTCATGTTTGCCTAAATTTAATTAAAAACATAAGTTTTATTGATAAATTAATGAAATGTTACTAAAGACATTAAACTAAAAATTATAAATTAGTAATCAATTATATTTACTATATGCCAAGCAATGTGCTAAGACCTTTGCATGAGTCATCTCATTTCATCTTCACAGCATCTCTAATGAAATGAAGATTTTTATTGCCTGTTTTATTTGTATTGCCTGGTCTTCACTGATAAACCAATTAGGCTTTAAAAAGTTAAATGATTAACTAAGGTCATTCAGCTAATATAACAGGTAGATCTTGCCTTCATAACCATATTTAAAGGAATCCAAAGCTCACATTTTTAAGCTCTATGTTGTGGATTATATAGCTAGATAGATGATTACTAGACCAATATATTATTATGTAACAGATTCATAGATGCACAGAAGGAGATATGCAAGGAGGGAAACACACTGTGCAGTTCTGTGCTGTGTTCTATCCAACCATTCAGTAATACAAAGGGTGGGGATTGGTAGGCAAATATTTGTTTCCTGACTACTATGAACATTTGGAAAAAGAATAGAAGAAACACTTATGATTTAAAATAAATTCCTAAAAATCATCTGCATGTGTTATATTTAGTTCAGCAACAGGGAAAAAAATAGACACACATTGAAAAAAATATCTATGCTAAATGTCTTTGATATCCTGCCAGATTTACCCACAGAAGGTCTCAACTGTAAACAAACAGCTACTTACACATGGATGACCCTGGAAAGTAGACTGAGTGGGCACAAAATGGTGTCTGTTTTATCTCGGATTTTTGCTTTATTTTCAGCTGTCAGATTTTCACCTCCTTTCATGTAAAAGAAAAATCAGGAACTGAGATTCTTCTTTTAGTATTGAAAGAAAGAGTTGTATAACCACATCCAAGTAGCTTATACTTTTACTAAAAGAGAGAGTTGTTTTCAAGGGTAAAATAGCATTTTGTGGCAGAAATGGCATTGTAACAACTCCCAGGTCAATGAATACAGACACTTCCTACACTTGGTTTTAATCATGTTTCAGTCAGATCCTAATATTTATGAACTATTCAGAACAACTTCTAAATCTCGTGGTGTTCTCTTTTTGGTTTCTGCTTTACTTTGAGAGAGATTGTGTTTTCTTGAAAATGATTTAAAAGAATTCTAGAAGCAGCAAGAGATAAGGGGAGAGTCACCTACAAAGGAGTTCCCATCAGACTGTCAGCTGATTTCTCAAAAGAGACCTTGCAGGCAAGAAGGGGCTGGAAAGAAGTATTCCAAGTCATGAAAGGCAAGGACCTACATCCAAGATTGCTCTATCCAGCAAAGCTTTCATTTAGAATGAAAGGGCAGATAAAATGCTTCTCAGATAAGGTCAAGTTCAAGGAGTTCATTATCACCAAGCCCTTATTATATGAAATGTTAAAGGAACTTATCTAAGAAAAAGAAGATAAAAAATAGGAACATTGAAAGGACAGCAAACTCACAGTTATTGACAACCACACCTAAAACAAAAACAAACTAAGCAAACAACTAGAACAGGAACAGAATCAC
>PVKM010018016.1:0-25400 GCA_004027735.1 Carollia perspicillata
TGAAGGTTTGTGGGCACCTGGCAGGTGGCAGCCAGAGTTGGTATACACTGGGACTTTTGCTGGTTGACATAAGATTTAACACTGACACTGGGATTGAATCTGTATCAATCTGGTGATCGTCATACGCTTCTACCTGGTGACTCCCTGAGAACCCGCCTCATGAAACCTGAGTACTTACAGAGGCTCTTTCAGTGACTGAGACTAATAGGCAGCTGGCAGATGGAGGCAGGTAAAGGAAGATTTAGGGATGTCTTGGGCCTTTTGATAAGATGTCTTCAAATTTGGTGTTGGTGGAAGCCAGCCTTGGTGCATGGCTTTGTCCTATCCATGCACACTCAGGCACAACAGAGGCAGCCCCAAACTGTGGATTGCTTGGTAGCTCCAAATAAGTTGCAAGGGCTAGTCATAGGCAGTGTCTGACATTGACCTACACCACAGTCCCTCCCAAGAGGCCTGAGAACCAATAAGCCAAATGGCCTTCTTCAGAAAACATCAGAGCAGGATGCAATTAGCTGCACAAGAGGCATATCCAAAAAGAGATCTTGACAGGCACCAGACCCTGCTTAGGGGAATTCTACTTAGTATGGTCAGCACTTACACAGCAGCTAATACTGGATCTGAGGTCAATCCTCACAGTTAGCCATTCTGAGGGTTAAACCCATGCACAAATGGGCCAGTAGCTATGAAGACTCAATCACAACAGGAGGGTTCATATAACATACACAAGGGACATTCTTGGAGTACCAAGCTCAGGTAATCAAAGAGACTGCACCACTCAAGCTGAACAGGACATCTACTACATAAGGTCACCAACCAAGATGGGAGACATAACTGATCTGCATAATACATAAAATCAAACACAATGAGGCAGCCAAAATGAGGGGATAAAGAAACATGCCCCAAATGAATGAAGAGAAAGCTCTAGAAAAAGAGCTGAATGCAATGGAGGCAAGCAATTTACCAGACATAGAGTTTAAAAAAAATGGTTATAAGGATGCTTAAGAAACTTATGAGAACTACAGGGAATATATAGTAAGAACTACAATGGCATAATAAAATAAAAATTGTAAAAAATATCAGAAATAAATAATACAATATTTAAAAAGAAGAATACCCTATAAGAATAGGCTGTCTACAAGAGAACCACCTCACAATGAAAGATACACAAAGATTAAAATGAAAAATACTTACTTCATGAAAACAGAAATTTTAAAAAAGCTGAGTAGCAATACTTACATCTGACAACGTAGACTTTAAAACAATGGCTATGGTAAGGAAAAAGAAGGACACTACATAATGGTAAAGGAATCAATTCAACAAAGAATATAACCTTTATAAATATTTATGCATCCAACAAAGGAGCACCTAAATATATGAAGCAAATACTGATGGACAAAGAAGAAGAAATTGTCAGGATTTCAGTTATCGTAGGGGATGTCAACAACCCATCGACATCAGTTAATAGACATTCTAGACATAAAATCAACATGGAATGGCAACAAGAAAAACAAAATACCTAGGAATAAACCTAACCAAGGAGGCAAAAGATCTGTATGCAGAAAACTACACAACACTGAAGAAAGAAATCAAGGAAGACACAAACAAATGGAAACATACCATGTTCATGGATTGGAAAAATTAACATCATCAAAATGTCCATACTACCCAGAGGAATTTACAGATTCAATGCAATACCTTTTAATGTACCAATGGCATATTTCACAGACATAGAACAAACAGTTAAAAAATTTATATGGAACAATAAATGACCCTGAATAGCTGCTGCAATTTTGAGAAAGAAGAGCAAAGTAGGAGGGATCACAATACCTGATACCAAACTGTATTACAAGGCCAATGTAATCAAAACAGCCTGGTACTGGCATAAAAACGGGCATATAAACCAGTGGATCAGAACAGAGAGCCCAGAAATAAACTCGAGTCTCTACAGTCAATTAATATTTAACAAGGGGGGCAAAAGCATAAAATGGAATAAAAATAGCCTCTTCAACAAATGGTGTTGAGAGAACTCGACAGCTATGTGCAAAAAAAAGAAAGAAAGAAAAGAAACTTGAGCACTAACTTACACCATACACAAAAATAAATTCAAGGTGGATAAAAGATTTAAATATAAGTCGTGACACCATTAAAGTCCTAGAGGAGAACATAGGCAGGAATATTTCAGATATTTCACATAGCAACATTTTCACTGATATGTCCCCTAGAGCAAGGGACATAAATTAAAGAACAAGCAAACAGGATCTCATCAAAATAAAAAGCTTCTACATGGCTAAAGAAAACAGTATTAAAATAAAAAGAGAACCAACCATATGGAAAAACATATTTGCCAATGATATCTCAGACAAGGGTTTAATCTCCAAAATATACAAAGAACTTACATGACTCCACTCTAAGAAGACAAGCAACCCAATTAAAAAATGGGCAAATTCCTTCTCCAAGGAGGACATACAGATGATTCAGAGACACATGAAAAGTTGCTCAGTATTGATAGCTATTAGAGAGATGCAAATTAAAACTACAATGAGATACCACTTCACACTGGTCAGAATGGCCATCATAAACAAAGCAACAAACAAGTGTTGGAGAGGTTTTGTAGAAAAGGGAACCCTAGTGCACTGTTGGTGGGATTGCAGACTAGTACAACTACTTTGGAAAACTGTATGGAATTTGCTCAGAAAACTAAAAGTGGATCTGCCTTTTGACTCAGCAATTAATTCCACTGCTAGGATTATATCCTAAGAACCCTCAAACACCAATCCAAAAGAACCTATGCACTCCAATGTTCATAGCAGCACAATTTACAATAGCCAAGTGTTGGAAACAACCTAGGTGCCCATCAGTAAATGAATGGATCAAAAAACTATGGTACATTTACACAATGGAGTTCTACTCAACAGAAAAAAAAAGAAGGAGCTCCTACCCTTCCCAACAGCATGGATGGAACTGGAGAGCATTATGCTAAGTGAAATAAGCCAGATGGTGAAAGACAAATACCATATGATCTCACCTTTAACAGGAACCTAATAAACAAAACAAAGAAACAAGCAGAATATAACCAAGGATACTGAAATAGAGAATAGGTTGACAGTGACCAAAGGGGAGAGGGGAGAGAATTTCAGGAGAAAAGGGGAAGGGATCACAGATACAATTAAAAAGGACACATGGACAAAAACAAAGAGGAAGTGGAAACAGGAGGGAGGTGAGGAGGGCTGGTGGGGTGGGCTGAGATCAGAGTAAAAGTTAGAAAACTGTACTTGAGCAACAATTTTAAAAAAAGATAGACTGGTTTCAGTCCTCAGGAGGCTCCAGCTGGGTGGGAAGGTCGCCACTTAGACAAAAGAAATGTTCAAGATGATGAGTTTTATAATCAAGTGTGAGGAGCTATGAGAACATGTAGCTGGAGTAATAGCTTAGTCTGGGGTATAAGAGGTTCAGGTAGTTTGGAAGGGTTCCTGAGAGAACTGATTGTGTTCATTTGGAGATGTGAAGGATGAGCAGGTGTAAAGGAGGTGAGAAAATCTGGAGACATGCCACATGACAATAAAAAATATAACAATAAAAAATCAACACAGAAAGAGTGGCCCTGTATGACACACTAGACTAGATGGATTTTATTGATATCTTCATAGCATTTCACCCCAAAGCAATGGAATATACGTTTTTTCAAGTGCTCATGGAACACTTTTTAGGATAGACCACATGTTAGGATGCAAAGCAAGTCTCAATAAGTTTGAGAATATTAAAATATATGAAGCCTCTTCCCTGACCATAATGGTATGAAACTAGAAATCAATCACATACACACAAAAAATTGAAAACACACAAAATCATGGAGGTTAAATAGCATGTTATTAAACAATGAATGGATCAAAAGCAAGATCAAGGAAAAAAATCAAAAGATACCTGGAAACTAATGAAAATGAAAACAAAAACAACACAAAATATGAGAGACACAGCAATTCATAAGGCTACAGGCCTACCTTAACAAATAAGAACAATGTGAAATAAACAATCTTAACTTTACCCTTAAGGGACTTGATAAGGGGAAGGGTCATCAAGGAACATGTATAAAGAACTCATGGACAAAGCCAAAGGGGATTAGGATAGAGGGTGGGAGGTTGGGCTGGGTGGGGCAGGGGAAAGTGGTGGGGAGAAAATGGAAACAACTATACTTGAACAATAATAAGAAAAAGAACAACAAAACCTAAAATGAATAGATGTAAATAATATAGATAAGAGCAGAAATAAACAAAATATTGTCTAAAAAGGCAACACAAAGATCAATGAAACCAAGATCTGTTTTTTAAAAGATAAGCAAGATTGATAAACTATTAACTTGACTCATAAAGAAAAAAAGAGTTAGGACTCAAATAAATAAAATCAGAAGTGAAAGAGGAGAAGTAACAACTGATACTAAAAAAATACCAAAGATTGTAAGAAAATGTCATTAACAACCATATGTCAACGAATTGGACAATCTGAATGAAATGGATGAATTCCTAGAAATATATAATCTTCCAAAACTGAATCAGGAAGCATCAGGTAATTGGAGTAGATTGATCACAACTAATGGCATCGAAGCAGTAATTAAAAAAAAGAAAAAGCCCTGCCAACAAACAGACGTCCTGGACTGGATGGCTTCACAGGTGAATTTTACAAAACATTCAAAGAAGAACTAAAGCCTATCTTATTAACCTATTCCAAAAACTAAAGAGGAGGAAAGAATCCCGAGTTCATGTCACAAGGCCAACATTATTCTAATTCCAAACAAAGATACTACAAAAAAAGAAAATTATGGGCCAATATCTCACATGAATATAGATGCCAAAATTCTCAACAAAATATTAGCAAACCAGATCCAGCAATACAGTAAAAGAGATTGTACACTATGATCAAGTGGGATTTATTCTGGGGATGCAAGGTTGGTACAATATTTGTAAATCAAGGAACATGATACACCACAAAAACAAAAACGAACAATAAAAATCACACGGTCATATCACTAGATGCAGAAAAAGCATTTGATAAAATCCAGAAGCCATTTATGAAAAAAACTCTCAGCAAAGTGGGAATGGAGGAAACATACCTTTGACATAATAAAGGCCATCTATGACAAACCTACAGCCAACATCATATGAATGGACAAAAACTAAAAGCGTTTTCCTGAAGGTCAGGAACAAGACAGGGAAGTCAGATTTCACCACACTTATTCAACAAGTCTTGGCCACAGCAATCCAACAACAAGAAGAAATAAAGGTATCCAAATTGGAAAGAAACAAGTAAAACTGTCACTCTTTGCAGATGATATGGTTATGTATATGGAGAACTCTGAAGATTTCACCAAAAATGGTTAGAATTGATAAATGAATTCAGTAAAGTAGCAAGATACAAAATATATATCCAGACATCAGCTGTATTTTTATACACCCATACAAATTATCATAAAGGAAAACTAAGAAAACAATCTAATATTCAATTGCATCAAAACTACCTAGGAAATAAATTTACCTAAAGACATAAAAGAGTTGTACTTAAAAAATTAAAAGATACTGAAGAAAGAAACTGAAGAAGATACAAATAAATGGAGGCATGTACTATGCTCATAGATAGGAAGAATTAACATCATTAAAATGTACATGTCACCCAAAACAATCCATAGGTTCAACCCAATCCATATAAAGACATCAATGGCATATTTCACAAAACTAGAACAAAGCTTCCAAAATTTATGTGGAAACACAGAAGACCCTGAACAGCAATAGCAATCATGAGAAAGAACAAATATGGAGGAATTATGCTACCTGATATCAAACTATAATAAAAGGCCATACTAACCAAGATAGTATGGTTCTTGAATAAAAATGGACATACAGATCAATGGAACAGAAGAGCAAGCCCAGATAAACCCCCACCTATATGGTCAATTAATATTTTAAAAGGAGGAAAGAACATACAATAAGGTAAAGACAGTCTCTTCAACAAATGGTGTTGAGAAAATTGACAGATACATGCAAAAAAAAAAAAAAAAAAGAAACTAGACCACCAACTATACCATAAACTAGAATAAACTCAAGATGGATAAAGGACTTAAATATAAGTTGTGACACCATAAAAGTCTTACAGGGGAAAACAAGCAGTAAAATTTCAGATATCTCATCCAGCAATATTTTTGCAGATATATCTCCCACAGCAAGGGATATAAAGGAAAGAATAGGCAAATGGGACCTCATCAAACTGAAAAGTTTCTGCATGGCTAAAGAAAACATCAGCAAAATGAAAAGGGAACCAACCATATGGGAAAACATATTTTCCAATGATACCTCAGACAAGTGTTTGACCTCCAAAATATGTAAAAATCTCATATGTCTCAACATCAGGAAGACAAACAATCCAATTATAAAGTAGGCAAAGGACCTGAACAGACACTTCTCCAAGGAGCACATACAGAAGGCCCAGAGACATGTGAAGGATGCTCAGCTTCACTAGCTGTCAGAGAGATGCAAATTAAAACCACAGTGTGATGCCACCTCACACTAGATAGAATGGCCATCATTAAGAAATCAACAAACAACAAGTGCTGGTGAGGATTTAGAGAAAAGGAAAATGTAGTACACTATTGGTGGGAATTCAGGCTGGTGCAACCACTGTGGAAAACAGTATGGAATTTCCTCAACAAAATGGAACTGCCTTTGGATCCAGTGATCCCACTCCTGGGATTATACCCTAAGAATCTTGAAACACAAATTCAAAAGAACCTTATGCACCCCAGTGTTCATAGCAGAACAATTTACAATAGCTAAGTGCTGGGAGCAATCTAAGCACCCATCAATAAATGAGTGGATCAAAAAACTATGGTACATTTACACAGTGGAATACTATGCAGCAGAAAGAAAGAAGGAACTCCCATCTTTCAGGATAGCATGGATAAAACTGAAGAGTATTATGGTAAGTAAAATAAGGCACTAGGCTAAAGAGAAATACCATGTGATCTCACTTATATGTGGGACCTAATCAACAAAACAAACAAAGGAGCTAAATAAATCCAGAGGCTTGGAAACAAGGAACAATCTGACAATGTCCAGAGGGGAGGGGAAAAAGGAAGGGGGGTAAGAGGAGAAATAGGGAGAAGTGTCTAGTCAAGGAACATGTATAAATGACCCATGGACATGGACAACAAGGTGGGAATTGACTTTGGTAGTTGGAGGTGGGGTGGGCAGGGGAGGGGAGAGCAACAGGGGTAAAATTTGGACAACTGTAATAGAACAATGACTAAAAAAAGAAAAGAAGAGAAATAGACACATATTTCCTAGGTGCAGCCAAGCTGGATTGAATACTTTATACAATAAGGACTTAAAGTGTGAAAAGTAGATACTAAAAAGATAATTGGACATAAAGATAGTGCTTAGGAAGACAGTCTCTTTAAAATGGGCACTTGTTACTTAAGGTATTTCTTAGCCAGCTGTCCTGAGCTGAATGATGTAGGTGGAGAAGTTGTTGCTTTATTTTACTACTTTGATTTGTATTTAAAGCTCCACCTATGAGGACCTGGAAGCACTTTTTCAGAGGGAAGCTATCTACAATAACAAGACTTTCTTCCTCTTTGCTCAGGGCTGGTATTGAAGCTGAGGCAGGTGCATACCAGAGACACTGTACACCAACCATCGTGAAACATTTCAGCACAGATTGATGTCACCCTGTGGACTTCTGAGAGGACAACTTCCTTCTCTAGATAAGCATTGGACCAGCTATTCTCATTCTAATTGTTTATTTTATGTGAATGGATAATTGATACCATTATTCAAACAGGGATAATAAAAGAAGATATAGAGACATTCCTCTTCTCTAGTTCCAGCTTCCAGTTTGGCTCCCCCAGAGACAAGCCCCAGTTCCTCCTGTACTTATGGAGATATATGTTATGTGTATTCAGCACACAATTGTCCTATTTTAAAAAAATAACCAGTGTAGTATGGGAGGCTTCCAAGATTCCTGCTCCCTGTGTAATCCTCCCTGGAGTGAGGCTGACTGTGAAGATGATGGAATGTCACTCCCATGATTACTACAGTAGACTGCAAGGAGGTACTCCTGCTGGCTTTGAAGAAGTGTGCTGCCATGTATAGAAGGGTCACATTGTAGGACGAGGGTTCTCAACTGCTGGCTGGTATCAGTAAAGAAGGGGATTCTGCCAACAACCAGTGAGCTTGGAAAAGGAGCCCAAACCTCTGGTGAGATCTGCAGCCCTGGACAATACTTTCAATTTAGTCTGATGTCAGAAGACCCTGAGCAGAGAACTCAGACAACTTGTACCTGGAATCCTGATCCCTTGAAACTGTGACTTAATACATTTATGTTATTTTAAGCTGCTATATTTGTGGTAATTTATTACATAGTAATCAAAAATTAATGTAAGTAGTGTACTATATGTCCCATTACTCCTAAACATTTTCTAGCATTAAAAACACATTTTCTTTTTTATAGGAAAATTGTTTTAATGAGTGATTACAGTGTTTCTCCCTCTTAAATCCCATGAGTATAAAAATATTGAACATCAGATAACTGTAGTCCAAATTTTAATGGTCTTCACATCATGAACACAATTACAACAGAAAACAAACTCATCAGTAGATCTCAATTCACTTACAAAAGATCCCAGCTGTCACCCAATGCCAAAATGGGTAGAGGTGCTTTGATTCAAAGGAGTGAATCTCTGGCTACTGAAAAAGCATTTAGAGGTGTTATTTGCAGAAAGAATAAGCCTAGTAAATAATATGATTATTAGCTGTGGTTTAGATATTCAACTGCAGGTGTCCAGAAGGTGATGTAGCAGCTAATCTGTGAGAGTAGTTTGGGAAAAAAGGACATTTAACCTATCATATAGCAATTGTTCTCATAAAAGCATGTACTACTGTAATGAATAATAAAATCCAGCATAAAAATTATATCCTGGTACTAGAAATCATGAAACTAAACACAGTTGGTCTTATATTAAGCAGCCTACAGGTGGAAAAAATTGGTGAATTTAAAAGTGTTTAAGAACCTTATTTATAGGTTATTTATAGATTCTTATTTAAGGACTTTATTTATACTAGCAAACCACTATTTCTTTTGTCCACTTCTAGACAATGTACTTGCCAAATTCACAAAGAATAATTTTAGTGATTATTCAACGCATAACATGAAGGATAACTATTAATCATATTAGAGTAATGACATTTCTATTGTACTTATTTGGAGTAGCAATGGCTGAATGGCACTACTAGCAAGCTTACCCTGCTTATTAGAATTCTGACATATATTTAAAAATTTGTCTTTGAATAATGCAGACTGAGCATGTGGACAATAGCAGAGTATTTTTTGCTTTTTCTCTCCTCCTTTCTATATTATCTGATCTGCCCACCTTGGTTTGGATCAGGTCCCTAGGCTGGGTCATTGTTGATATCTCCGCTCTCTCTCCCACTCCTGGTTTGGCCTCTTTGGGTCCCAAAATCTTTTGACACCTCAGAGGAGAACAGCTGAGAGTTCATTGCCCGGAGCTTTTTAAAGATTCCTATGAATTCTCTTCTTTTTGCCCAATTAGAAAATATTTCTCATGCTTGGTTAGCTGACTCACCAACCTTAAAATTATTGCTTGCAAGACAAGCCAGAACTAAGATCTTCTAATGAAGGAGTTTTCCAAAATTGATCTCTGATGAAGAGGAGTTGAAGTAGTTGTATCAAATCTCTCTCCAACTCAGTGCCATTCCTTTTTGAATTTGTGAACTCAACTGTATTAATTTCTTTCATTCTGCTTCCTAGATCCCTAATTGGAAAGTATTAATTCATCAAATGTAAGAATGGTATAGGTATAAATGTGTATTTTTAAAAGAGAAGGGTGGAAGTTCAAAAGGAAAAAGAAGTATAATCTGTAGCCTCTCCTACATGAAAGCTTTTTGTTCACAAAGTGTGGGGTGAACTTGAGGGTTTGAAAATACCTATATGTAGCTAAACTATCGTTTTGATGCCATTAATTTGATGGAGTAATAGTTGTGTCAATCAGTCAACATCTACTGAGCACCAGCAATATGCCAGGCTATGGATACCAGGGCAACTAGGACAGATAACATCCATTCTATGCTCCCACATAGCTTTCTAGCATGTCAGTAATTCTTTCTTACTAAGGTTTTTACCTTGGGGAGTTCAGGGGTCAGTAACCATCTGGAATTACAAGTTTGTGTGTGAATACAGGGAGATATTGTCTATTAAGTACTATGCTGCCTGTACTGATGATTACTGAAAGACTTCCAGTCTGACTGGTATAGAAGTAGCTAGATTTGGCTATAGGAATAAGCAATAGAATGTGGGAATACAGCTAGTGTGGAGGTGGGAGGTCACTGGCAAACTCTGTGCAGACCAAGATGAACTGGCTGAAGATCAGTAGCTCCTGGGCAGTGCCTGTACATTTCCCTGGGGCAGGCTTGGATGTTGGGAGCTGCAAAGCAACTGGATGGGTGCCTTGCTGTCAGGAACTGAGTATCCAGGTCCTGATCATGTGAGATATGCAGGCTGTACTGCAATGCCCCTTCCAGCTGCAAAAATGACCCAAGAGGTGGGGGACAATGACCACCAATTTAATAAGAAAGTTCGATGAGCTTTTCTGTGTTAAATTATGAAGACAAAGGTATCATTTAGTTAGTGACTACTGAGTTAAACAAAAGGTCATACTAATAATTTCTAAAATTGATAAAAAATTATTAGAATGACTTGTTTATCTACAATTGTATTATTTGATAAAATTTTTATTATAAGAGAATATGTTATATAATTTAATATGTAAAATACAACCTGTATTTTATATATTATAATTATATTATAGTTGATAATATATAAGATATATTATATTACATATAAATATAATGTAATATATAAAATATATAAGTTATATTTTCCAAAATATATTTCTATATTATACTACATATATCATAAGATATATAACATATACCAAGAGGTCTTTCCAGAAAGTATCCACTCGTGCAATACAAGAAACGGACACATTTAGTGAAGAAGATACAAGATACAAGAAACATTGTAAATAGGACAATGACACCTCAATCCCCTTCAAAGTAGGTATCTTGGAACCTCACACAATTCTCCCAGCATCTATTCCACTGTTCAAAACATTCTGCAAAATATTTTGTTGGAATTGCCAACAACGGCCCCATTGTATTTCCCTGAATTTCATCAATAGCCTAAAATCTCCTCCCTTTTTAAGGTGATTTTAATTTTAGAAAAAGCCAGAATTCACAGGGTGCCAAATCTGGGCGGTTGGGGGGCTGAGTCACCTGGATGGTTTGATGTTTTGCCAAAAAACTCTCACGAGACATGATGTATGAATGGGTGTGTTGTGATAAAACTGCCAAGCACCAGTTGCCCATAGCTGTGGCTATTTACATTGCATTATATCTCTTAACTGATGAAGAACATTGAGGTAGCACCCCTTAATTATCTGGCCTGGAGGCATGTACTTGTGATAGACAACACCTTCCCAATAAAAAAATACAGTTAACATGGTCTTGATCTTGCTGCGACTTTGTTGTGCATTCTTTGAGTGTGGAGAACCAGGTAACTTCCATTGGGATGACTGGGCCTTCATTAATGGATCATAGCCATAGACACATGATTCATCTCCTGTTATGATCTTCTTGAAGAAATCTGGTTCATTGGTAGTGGTTTGAATCAAGTCATTAGCAACTTCAGTATAATGCCCCTTCTGTTCTGGTGGCAGAAGCTGCAGAACAAATTTTGTCACAAAACATTTCACGCCAAGATCCTTTGTCAAAATCTCAGACACTGTAGTTTTTGGAATCCCCAGATCAGCTTCTAGTTCTCACACTGTCAGTCACTGATCTTTGTTGATTACAGCCCATAGACACTTAACATTATCAGGTATTCTGCTTGTTGCAGGCCTTCCAGTCTGTGGATCACTTCCAACAGATTCTTGACCATCTTTGCATCATTCCTGAAAGCCTTCTGAATCAACCGAATAGTTTCCATGGAGGAATGGTCAAGCTTAACACAAAATTTGATGCAGTTCCATCACTCTACCTGCTCAGTCATTTTGAATGGGATGGCCACAAAGCACACATGCTTACTCAATGGCATCTACTGCCCCCACTGATTCCTATAAAGTTGTCATTGTTCACACATGTGCATTCCAGTCCACTCTCCTCAGCTACCAGGTTACATCAATATCGTGCAAATCATTCTCAGTATATTAACAATGGCTGCATTTTCTAGGTAGACCTTGTATATCTTATTTAGAAATTTGTTGATTTATATATTAATTTGTTTTTTGCCAGTTCTTAAAATTCTTAAATCTCTTGAATGTTATCTTCTGTCTATGCATGGATTTTTCAGGAAATACAAACATGGCTTCCACTAAATTTTCAAGTGGTTCTAACATTGGTAGGGTCTAGCACAAAGTACAGATGGAGTCTCCTACAACATATGTCTAAATATTTAAAACATCCATCAAACTTTTGGTAAAACATGTTTATTCTCCTACCTTGAAAATTGTTCCTTTGCAAAATGACCTGGGAAATCAGGTTTGCAATTAGGATTCTTGGACTCCTGTGAATTCCCAACCTCAGGTGGTGACACAGGGAAAGCTGGCCCCCAGTCCTCAGCCCACTGACACATCTCCTTCTCCTTCTGCCCCTAGCAACCTCCTTCACTGTGAAATGCCTGGATGTGGAAACCTATTCATACCCAGCTGCAGGCTGCTAGTAGTATAGACAGAGAATTCTGGGATCCTGGCTATCCTGAGCGAGCATGGTCCAGGGAAGAAAGTTCTAAGTGGCTATGTGTCCAACCTAGCACTGGGAGGTAATAATTCAGGCTTATTCCTGTGAGATGTGGGGCTCCTTTCAGGGGTAACTTTGCCTCAAGGATTACCTTGGTTGGTTCTGGTTACAATTTCCTGACAACTGTGTTGCAGTCGGAGACTTTCCCAGCCCACCCTCCTCCTTTACCTTCTCCTTCACGGGTCAGGTCTGTATCATCATCCGAATGCTTTCTGCACCTCCTGTGCTGCCTCCCCTTTATCCTTTACAGGTATTCTCCCCAACTCTCCTGCACATCTAACTCATCTTGGTATCCACTTCATGGAGGGCCTGAACCATAGTTATTGTGAACATAAAAATCTGGATTGTCCAGAATGGTTTAGATTGAAATGTTTAGTCACATTATCCTTCTAAAAAATTAATCCCAAGGATTCTTATTCAGATCCATGCCTCTTTAAAAAGAATTTTTATTTTGAAATAATTATAGTCACCAGCAATTGCAAAAATAGTAGTAAGTCCCATGTATGCATCCCTTACTTTGCTTCCTCCAGTGGTGACATCTTATACAGCTTCAGTAAAATATCACCCCATGGACCCTAAAACCAACTACATGCTGATGACTCTTCATTTTATTTCTAACCCAGACCTTTCTCCCCTGAGCTTTAGATGCATCTGTTCTTACCTACTCATATACTCTGTATTTCCACCCGAATGTCTAACAATAGTTTCGGATTTAACATGTCCAAATAGAACCCTTGATCCCTATTTTCCCCCATTTGAGAATTCTTTATCTTAATAAATGGCACTACCTTTTAAATTTAATGAATAATACTTATTATGAATAGTATTCCTATTGTTATTTATCCCTAACAAGTCACACTTTTCACAATGAGTAATTAGATATTCATCTAAATAGTAAACAAATTAGATATTTATTTACTATTTTACTTCAGTCTTTATTCCCAAACTGTAAATCCCAGTACAGGAATTAGCATTTCAAAAGGAAGTGTGGGACCTCACATTCAGTTAATACATATTCAACAAATTAATGAGCAAACCACAGAGAATAAGTGAAACTGTGAAAACGTATATGCAATGGGATTGCATCAGTTTTGAGGTCCAATCCATGCAAAACCTTCAACACTTTATGTCTAACCCATAGAAGCCTTATTTAAAGATATAAATACCTTTCAATATCAAGGTGACATAATATACACTTATTATAAGACTGGCTAAACCCTTCAGTGCATTTAATTCACCATTGCTTACTGTTTTTTATTACCTCCATATGCATTGTGTGAGTTTCTACATGTATATTTATATACATTCTTATTATTCAGGTTCATACTATATCATTGATAAGAGGAACTATATATGACTGACCCATCTGCACAAGAGGAAATGCTTCATTTCTCAAGAAGAGCCTTCTGTGCATTCTGCCACCTCCCTGTTCCATGCAGTTTACCCATGGGACCTTGAGGTTATAAAAACTGGAATAACCTTGGCTCATAATTTATTGACCTACTGTGTGCATAACAAGTGGAATTTAACTATAACAGTCTGGACTATTTTTGCTAAAACCAGATTTTGAATCCTTCACTTGAAAGCTTCTAGAGTGTTTTTCTTTTTGTTTTTCTAAAAAATTATTTTATTGTTGTTCAATTACAGTTGCCTGCATTTCCCCTCCCCTACTTGGCCCCCAACCCCAGCCAAACCCACCTTCCTCCCTTGCTTCACACTCCCCGTTGGTTTTTTCCATGTGTCCTTTATAGTAGTTCCTGAAAACCCCTCCTCTCCCTGTCCCCTCCTCCCCTTCTGGTTATTGCTAGATTGTTCTTAATTTCAACATCTCTGGTCATATTTTGTTTGCTTTTTTGTTGTTGTTGATTATGTTCCACTTAAAGGTGAGATCATATGATATTTGTTCCTCACTGCCTGGCTTATTTTACTTAGCATAATGCTCTCCAGTTCCATCCAAGCTGTCCGAAGGGGTAAAAGCTCCATCTTTCTCTCTGCTTTGTAGTATTCCATTGTATAAATGTACCATAGTTTTTCGATCCACTCATTTACTGATGGGCACCTGGGTTGCTTCCAGTATTTGGCTATTGTATATTGTGCTGCTATGAACATTGGAGTGTATAGGTTCTTTTGGAATGGTGTTTGAGGGTTCTTAGGCTATAATCCTAGTGGTGGACTTGCTGGGTCAGTTCCATTTTTAGTTTTCTGAGGAAATTCCATACTGCTTTCCATAGTGGTTGCACCAGTCTGCATTCCCCCTGACAGTTCACTAGGTTTCCCTCTTCTCCACAACTGCTACAACACTTGTTGTTTGTTGCTTTGTTTATGATGGCCATTCCCAAATGTCTGAAGTCATATCTCATTATGATTTTAATTTTGCATCTCTCTAATAGCTAGCAATACTGAGCATCTTTTCATATGTCTCTGGACCCTCTGTATGTCTTCCAGGGAGAAATGTCTGTTCAAGTTCTTTGCCCATTTTTTAATTTTTTTTTTGTCTTCCTGGAGTGGAGTAATATGGGTTCCTTATATATTTTGGAATCAAACCCTTGTCTGAGGTATCATTGGCAAATATGTTTTCAGATACAGTTGGTTCTGGTTTCATTTTAATATTGTCTTCTTTAGCTATGCAGAAGCTTTTTAATTTGATGAGGTCCCATTTGTTCATTCTTTTCTTTATGTCCCTTGCTATGGGGGATATATCAGTGAAGATGTTGCTGTGTGGAATGTCTTAGATTTTCCTGCTGATATTTTCCTCTAGGACTTTAATGGTGTCACAACTTATATTTAATTTTTTATCCACCTTGAATTTATTTTTGTGTAAGGTGTTAAGTTGGTGCTCAAGTTTTGTTCTTTTGCATGTAGCCATCAAGATCTTTGAACACCATTTGTCGAAGAGGCTATTTTTACTCCACTTTATGCTCTTCCCCCTTTGTCAAATATTAATTGACCATAGAGACTTGGCTTTATTTCTGGGCTCTCTGTTCTGTTCCATTGGTCTATGTGCCTGTTCTTATGCTAGCACCAGGCTCTTCTGATTACAGTGTACTTGTAATATAGCTTGATATCAGGTATAGTGATCCCTCCTACTTTACACTTCTTTCTCAAAATTGCTGCAGCTATTGAGGATCATTTGTGGTTCCATATAAATTTCTGAAATATTTATTCTATGTCTGTGAAATATATCGTTGGTACTTTAATAGGTATTGCATTGAATTGATACATTGCTTTGGGTAGTAAGGACATTTTGATTATGTTAATTCTTCCAATCCATAATATGATATATGCTTCCATTTGTTCATTAGTGTTGTGTAGCTTTCTGTGTATAGGTCTTTTATCTCCTTAGTTAGGTTTATTTCTAGGTATTTTATTTTTCTTGTTGCTATTTCAAATGGGATTTTTTTTTCCTGATTTCTGTTTCTGATATTTCATTGTTGAAGTACAGAATTGTTTTTGAATTCTGAATATTGACTTTGTATCCTTCTGTTTCACCCAATTCACTTACTAGGTCAAGGAGTTTTTTGATGGAGTCTATAGGACTTACTATGTACACTGTCATGTCATCTGCAAATAATGACACTTTTGCTTCCTCATTTCCAATGTGGATGCCTTTTATTTTTTTTTCTTGTCTAATTGCTGTGGCTAGAACTTCCAATACTATATTGAATAGGAGTGGTGAAAGCGGGCATCCTTGTCTGGTTCCTGATCTTATTGGGAAAGCTCTAACTTTTTGCCCATTGAGTATAATGTCGGCTGTAGGTGTCTCATACATGCATGGCCTTTATTATATGGAGGAATTCTCCCTCTATTCCCACTTTCCTAAGTGTTTTTTCTCATAAATGGATGATTACCTTATCAAATGCTTTTTTCTGCATCTATTGCTATGAACATGTAACTTTTGGCTTTTGTTTTGTTTTTGTGATGTATTATCTTTATTGCTTTGTTAATATTGTACCATTCTTGCAGCCCTGGTTTGGTTTGATCTTTGGTTTGGTGTATGATCTTTTTAAGGTATTGCTGGATGCGGTTTGACAACATTTTGTTGAGGATTTTAGTGTCTATGTTCCTCAGAAGTGTTGGCCTGAAGTTTTCTTTCTTTGTTGTGTCTTTATTTGGTTTTGGGATTAGGATGATGCTTGCTTCACAAAAAGAGTTTGGGAGTCTTCCATGTCCTTGAAGATTTTGGAATAATATGTGAAAGATAGGGTCTGGTTCTTCCATAAATGCTTTGTAGAATTCTCCTGTGAAACTGTCTGGTCCAGGGCTTTTGTGTGTTGGAAGTTTTTTGATTACTGCTTCAATTTCGTCTGCTGTTATTGGTCTGTTTAGGCTTTCTGCTTCTACTTCATTGAGTTTTGGAAGATTATATTTTTCTAGAAAATTGTCCATTTCACCTAGGTTTTCAAATTTCTTGGCATACAGTTTTTCACAGTAATTTCTTACAATCCTTTGTATTTCTGTGATATCAGTTGCTATCTCTCCTCTTTAATTTCTGATTGTGCTTGTTTGGGTCCTCTCTCTTTTTTTTCTAGATGAGCCTGCTTAAAAGCTTGTCAATTTTGTTTATCTTTTCAAAGATCCAGCTCCTTGATTTACTGATCCTTAGAACTGTGCTTTTAGTCTCTATGTCATTTAATCTTGCTCTGATCTTGGTTATTTCCTTCTGCTTGCTCTGGGCTGTCTTTTGATGTTGTTCCTCCAGTTCTTGCAGGTGTAAGGTTAGGTTGTTTGTTTGAAATGTTTCTATGTTTTTTAGGTAGGTCTGTATCACTACAAACTTCCCTCTGAGGACTGCCTTCACTGTGTCCCATAAGTTTTGGGTTGTTGTGAGTTCATTTTCATTTGTGGGCAGTGAGCTTGTGGGAGGTCAGTAAAGTAAAGAGTAAAGAATAGAAAATAGGTGTAATGTGCAAACAGATAGAGTTAACCATCCCAGTAATAAAGTTCAGGAAAGAGTGAAGTGAGCTAAGATGTGGGAGTGGTGCTGTGTAGTATTTACAATTGTATAGAACATCAATTATTTATAATAGTAATGGAGCCCAATCATATGACAGAATCTATGTGATCTGAATAAGAAGAATAGGAAGTACAGGACTTATTGTAGTGTGCTATTGGAACACAAGTGAAGTGAAAGCTGGATAATTAAAAATAAAAAACTATGAAAGAGTGTGCAAGGGAAACCAGTCAAACAATGTAATTTAACAAACCAAGTGAAGAAGACTAAACAGAAAGAAAAGAAATAAAAAAATACTAATAAAATAAAAGATGTAAGAACAATGAAAATAATAACAATACAAATAAACAGTAACTTGCAAATTCTCTGGAATAGCAACATAAAATTCATCTCATTGTCACAATTGTTGGGATGATCCCTCTTTGGGTCTAACTCTGGTCCTTTCACAGTTCCAGGTTTTATTGTCTCACTTGTGGGAATTTAAAAAAAAGGAAGGAAGGAAGAAGGAATAAAAAATGAAAGGAAGGAAGGAAAAATGAATTTTAAAAAGAACAAAGGAAAGAAAGGAAGAAGAAATTAGAAAATATATATTTTAAACTTTCTGGTGGCTTTAAACCACCAAGCCAGTTCTGGTCTTCCTGGCTACAGCAGGCTGAGGAGGGATTGGTTTCACTTTTCTCCCTTCCTGAGCTGCACTCTTCGCTGTTGCCCAGCCTCCAGCCCAATTCCTGAGTTTACTACTGGACCCCAGTGCCCTTCTGAACCCAGCCTACACCTTCATTCCACCAGTTGCACTGTCCTTGAGGTACACCAGTTAGGGGAAACTCACATACCACCTTCTTGCTCTTTGCTGTTCTAGATACCAGTGACTTTCGGAGTCTCTTCAGAGTAGTGCACACTCCACACTGAGTTAAATATTTCTGGGGACTGCTGACTCCCCGAGACCTGCAGCTCTCCTCTGTGAGGGTGTCTCTGCCTTCCTCTTAGAAAGCCAGTCGGCCCTGGGGGCTCTGCCATGGCTGCAACTGTGAATACAGGAACAAGGCTTCTCTGCTGCTATTCCTTCTCCAGGGTGCTGGGGTTGGTTGTGCGTTGCCTCTGGCAGTGGGGTCAGGCGTTTTCTGTCCCTGGGGCTGGGGGTGTGAGCACTTAGCCTCAGCTGCTGCATGGAGAGTCAACTGCTGTGGCTGGGGGTTAGGGATACTGGAGGTGGGGGGTGCTGCTGCAGGAGAATTCCCTAAATAGCTGGTGAGTGCCTTTTTTTTCTTTTTGAAAAACTACTCCTATTCAAGCCTGCCCCTCCAAACAAGCACCTGGCCTCTCGAACAGCCCAATTCTCCAACCAGACCAGGGGCAATCCATGTCAGGGTATGTCACTGCTCAACTCTTCCTAGCCAGTATCCACAGTCTCAGCGGGTGCACACTGCCCCTGTGCATTTGGCACTTTGTCCTTATCCCCCCACTGTGACTTCAAGCATCCAGGTCCCTCCTGGTGCTGCTTAAACCATGTTTGGCAGGGGAGCTGTTGACTGGGCTCTCTCCCAAGAATCCTACAGCAGACCCTGTGGGCTCCGGGCCTGGGGCTGCAGCCGCCCTTGTCCCCACGCTAGTCCCAGGGACCTTCTTGTCCTGAAGCACTCTCCTTATTGTCCGAGTTTTCAATGTCCTCTACAATTTTTGGTCTCCAATCTTCGTATATGCTGGGATACTGTTGGCTGTTCACTCTGTTCCTCAAAAGATCTGCTAGGTGTTTCAGCCATGCACAGGGGGAAGTGGAGTCTGCTCCCATCTATCTTGCCACCATCTTCCCTCCTAGAGTGTTTTTCTGATGCTCATGTTAGTGTGTGCCTGTGTCCGTGTACTTGTTTGCCTATCTGTCTGTGTACAAGAAGAGAGGAACATGGGGAGAAGCTCAAGTAAGTGCGTTTTGTATTCTTTATTAATCACAAACGTGTTTTCTTTGTTATCAAAGCCAGGCTGGTTTATCCAACACTTGTCTGAAAAAAAGTTGCTGTTTATATTAAATTCCAGCTGCAAGGTCAAAAAGAGCCTGAACTCATAATAACTATGTTTACAAAAGAAAAGACCATTGAATACTGGGCAAGGAGGAATGTGTCAGCTTTGTTGCACAATTACAGTTAGCACATACTCTTTATACCATTTAAAAACAAATATTAAGTGTTTTAATGAAATCATTATTAATCCGAAAAGATTAATGTTTGGGGGAATGTGATAGTGCTCTTCCCACAGCCTGTCTTGAGGTCTGTAAACAACAAGCTATAAAAGTGGTTGCTAACTGTGATGTGGGCTATGGACACCTTAGAAATATAATGAAAGCTACAAACCCAAACCTTTTCCAGAGCTGGGGAAAAAGATCACCTCCACAATTTGCATACAATTTCCACACCTTCACTGACCATCTGAAAGCCACGTGTGAGTCCCAGATTAAGAACCCCATTTCTAAAGGAAATATAACATGTAACCATGATTGAAAGAAAAACAAAACTCAGAGTTTTAACTCTTTAAAGGAACTAGAAATAATTTAGTATATACTCTTATTTTCTAGATATGGACAGAGGTGTGGAGAGAGGAATGACTTACTAAAATTCACACCAGTCTGTGATGGACTTAGGAATTTGTGTGGTATTTTCATTCTGTTTCTTAGAAGCAGACCCTGAAACAATAATTGGTGGGACAGTGATTTATTAAGGAAGTGCTCTCCAGGGGAGCCTGGCAATGTGGTGGAGGGGGCAGGACAGAGAAAAAGAGGTCAAGCAAGGGGGCCCTCTCAGGTAAACACTTGCAGAGGGGGTCCCTTTGGAGACCGGAGTATAAGTCAAAGCCAAGAAATGGGTGGGCTTTCATACCTGCACACCTTTCACCACTGGTTGAGAGACAGATAGAAATGAACACCCAGGAACAAGTAGTCCACAGACAGCAGTACTCTAAGAGAAGAACTGCACATGTCAGAACTCAGAAATGGTAAAAGGAACTCCAAAGCTGCCAGGTGGGAGGCAGCTGATGTGACAGACCCAAGCTTCGTCGATCCCATGCTGCTGTTTCCAAAAAAGATGCATGCTGAGTTTTTGGTGAGTGATTCAATGCTCGCTCTCACAAGATTAAAGATTAATACATGCATACTATTTATTTAAAATTCTTGTCTTAAAGCACGATGGATATTCCCAGACCTCTAAATGTAAGCCTTGTACAGAGTAACACCAACAACAGAAACCACGATGTAGAATGTTCCTTCTGAAGGTTCCACTATGCATCCTGAAAATTCTACTCCCCATTCTGCAAAGCTGTCATAAACTTTACTCTGAATAGTACCCCCACCCTCCACTTTACATATGTCTCAAGCAAGGGCCAGATAGGTTTGCTTTGTTTCTGCAGAGCACTTGTAGGGTTGAAATCCCCCCTTTACTCCTGAGCATTGTGGAAAGACATGTACACATGTGCTTCTTAGTCTTGAGAAGTCTCTCCTGAGCCAACAAAAATAAATTTTTTAAATTACATAATAAAACCCTGAAGACTGTAACCACAACATTAGTGGTCCTGCTCCAGGTTTACAAACTGCTGTGGGAAAAAGAGATCAACATTCCAATAGAAATATGTATAGGCAACAGTAATGAAAAAGCAATTGAGAGACTGAATATACTAATGGACAATGGCTAGATCAGACATAGAAGTGGAACTCCAATCTACAGTCTGCAGCAACCTGTCCAGGAAGTCAAACCACAACTGCTATGGCCATTGGTCTAAAACAGCCAGGACTTAATCACTGACAGCTTCCCTAATCTATTCTGCAGCATCAAACTTGGGACCAGCCAGAGAAGGCCACAGATTATATACTAACCTATCATATATGATGTTGGCTGCTAGTTAGCCTGCCTCCAAGTTCCATAGGCCAACAACCTCCAATCAGGGTCCAAGAAAACTGAAGCCTTTCTTTTTCCCCTATAAAGCGAACCCACTTCTCCTGCCTTTGCGTCTCTGCCAAATGCTAGTGGTGGTGACAGACTCCCTTTCTCTGTCAAGTTCTGAATAGTCTTTAATCGTCATTTGGCTAGTTGTTATTCATTTCCACATAGTTTATAGATAAAATACAAACAGCCAATAAATGTGTGTGTGCACGCGCATGCACTTATTGTTAAAATGTTTAAAATTTTTAAAACAATGTAATAAGCTTGTAGAGGCGTGGAGATGGTGGCTGCAACCTCTGGGCTGGAATGAACTGCATTCTTAGTGGAGGCAGGGGAGCTAAGCCAGAGCCATGGTCAGTACATTGGTGGCAGTTAGACTGACCATTGCTGCTGCAGGATTTGCAGGCTGTTATGTTGCAAGCCATGAAGCATATGGGGCCTCAAGTCAAGCAAGTTTTTCAAAGTCTACCAAAATCTATAAGACCTCCTAAACATTTCTAACAATTCTTTGCTCCCTGTGTATGAACCCTAGAACTACACTTGAAGAGGGCCTTCAGTGGTGGCTATTACAGAGGTGGGTTCAAACTCAAAATGATGAAAAGAGAAGCAGTATTAATATGAGGTGTAAGCCCTACCGCCAATAAAGTAAGAATAAGAGATGCTCATCGATGAATTATGCTTTTAAATCACCCAGGCAAGGGAGGATCTCCTTATATAGTAGCCAAAAATCAATGAAGCTAAAGATTTGCTGGAAGATTAAGCTAAAAAAATGAAGCTAATGTATGACCAATTTTAAGTTTTTCTTAGCTATGTATTCAAGTACCAGCTTTTTATAAAATGTCCCAAAGCTACAAATTTTAAAAGTGAATTAGCACAAACTAAGCCAAAGCCTTGGTACAAGTTTGTTTAAATTTGAAGATTTTAAGTCAGATTATGGAATATTTGGAGTGCTCAATAATTATGGATAAATACATACCATTTAAATAGAAATATTATTTATTACTGTGGGGTAACTCAGGACATGGCCCCTGCACCTCAGAGAACAGATGGCTGCCTGGCCAGCAACCATAAGGAATGAGGAAAACAATCTCTCAAGGCACCTGTAATCACCGCAAACCTATAGCATTTTCACATGCTATTGTATCTTCTTCCCTGCTGTCACCGCTCCCTCCCAACCCTATAAGAAGCACAAAAGTTGGAGGTGGGGCAGGTGCCATCTCTCCCACCCAACTTGCCACCATAGGGCAACCCCCTATAATGTGAGTGATAAATGGCATGTCCATAGCATGTTCACATCTGCTGGTCTTCCCTGTGATTTTTTCAGAATATCACTGTTGCCAGTGTATGTTCCTGATATAATCTTTCCTATAACTCAGCTTGGCAACTGCTTGGCTTGCTGCTTGCTGTACAGCCTGGCACCAAGGAAGAGAAAAAAGTAACACTCAGTAGCTAGGCTATTCACTCGCTCAGCTTTTATTGAATGCACGTTCACTCAAAGTAGAACATCAACATGCATTAATATCCTACTCACACTCTAACAATCTAAGAGAAATACAACACACACACGGAGCAATCAATAGGGATAACAAACCCGAGGCCCAGACTCTCAGTCTGCGGGTCCAGGAGACAGCATGGTGGGCAAGGGAGTCATTGGCATCTGGCAAGGAAGGCTCTCCAGAACCAGGTGGGCAGCAGGGCAGATGAAGTCCTCAGTCAAGCAGGGCAAAACCTCCAGCAGCTGATGCCAAGGGACATCAGCATGGCATGGAACAGCATTCTGGTGTGTGGAGCTTGGCTGTCTCAGCAGTAGCGTGAAGCCTGCCTGAATTATACCCTTGAGAGTGGGATACTCCACCCTTCTGGGTCTCTTGATAATGTCTTGGAACTCCTGATGGTAAGTGTGGAATTTTCCCAGGAGCCTATCTATTGATAGCCTTGCTCTGCAGACATGGTTGTTCTGGTAACATGTGCAGATATCTTAGGTGTATCTCCTTGCCAGATGTGTAGAGCATGGCTTAGGTAGTTTCCCTCTTGACCTAAAGTATCATGACTGACTGACAACCATTTTGGTTGACATGAGTGACTCCACTTTGTTTTATACACTTTATGCTACCTGACTAGACCAATGACATTTTATTGGTCCTGCTCTCCACAGTCACGAACACTTAAGCAGTCCCCCATTTTGGAGCTCCTGTGTTACAATTACTCATTTAACAAATAATTTGGTACTTACTTTAAGGCAAAGTGAACACGAAAGTCTCTAATCTCAAGGGACCGCAATCTAATGGGAGACTGATAAACTGGTAATTAAAATACAATGTGATAAATATTATGATTGGATTGGCATAAGTTGTTATAGTAGACTCATTTCATTGGGAAGAAAGTTTGTCAAGGTACAGAGAGCTGGCTCAGCTGCTTAGAACTGTGAATATAAAGGTGAATTTAGCCACGACTTTGACCTAAAAAAATGATACAGCTATATGTATATCACTGAGAGAATTCAGATTTCATACATTATAAACTTAATAAAATGCAATTAAAACAATGAAACGTATTTATTTATTTATTTATATTGTTGTTGTTCAAGTACAGTTGTCTCCATTTTTCTGTGACCACATTTCCTCCCATCCCCTACTCCCTACCCCCACCCCCTACCCTCAACGTTACCACCCTTTGGCTTTGTCCATGGATCCTTTGTATATGTTCTTTGATTATCCTTATCCTTCTTTCTCCTGTTATTTCTCTCCACCTTCCTCTCTGGTTACTGTCAGTTTGTTCTTTATTTCAATGTCCCTGGTTGTATTTTGCTTGCTTCTTCGTTTTTGTTGATTAGGTTCCACTTATAAATGAGATCATATGGTATTTGTCTTTCACCATATGGCTTATTTACTCTCCATAATACTCACATAATACTCTCCAGTTCCATCCATGCTGTTGCAAAGGGTAGGAGCTCCTCCTTTCTTTCTGCTGCATAGAATTCCACTGTATAAATGTACCATAGTCTTTTGATCCATTCATTTACTGATGGGCACTGAGGTTTCTTCCAGTACTTGGTTATTGTAAATTGTGCTTCTGTGAACATTGGGGCACATAGAGGTCCTTTTGAATTGGTGTTTCAGGATCCTTAGTGTATAATCCCAGCAGTGGTATTGCTGGGTCAAAAGGCAGTTCTGTTTTTAATTTTTTGAGGAAATTCCATACTGTTTTCCATAGTTGTTGCACTAGTCTGCATTCCCCCCAACAGTGCACTAGGGTTCTCTTTCCCCAAAAACTCTCCAACACTTGTTGTTTGTTGATTAGGTTATGATGGCCATCCTGACCCCTGTGAAGTAGTATCTCATTGTGGTTATAATTTGCATCTCTCTGATGGCTAGTGATGCTGAGCATCCTTTCATATGTCTCTGGGCGCTCTGTATGTCCTCCTTGGAGAAGCATCTGTTCAGGTCCTTTGCCCATTTTTTAATTGGATTGTTTGTCTTCCTGGAGTGGAGTCATGTGAATTCTTTATGTATTTTGGAGATCAAACCCTTGTCTGGGTTATCATTTGCACATATATTTACCCATATGGTTGGTTCCCTTTTCATTTTGCTGATGTAAAACAATGAAACTTTTTTTGGCCTGATTTAGAGGGCTGTTTGAAAACATTCAGCAAAAGGTAAAAATGTGCATGCC
>PVKM010018017.1:0-25398 GCA_004027735.1 Carollia perspicillata
AGAGACTTCACCTGGATAGTGGGGATGGGCGTGCAGAGGGGTCAGGCTTCCTTAAGCAAGTCCCACTCAGGCTGACCCTTGAGGAAGAATAGGCTTCAGTCAGGACACAAAGGAGGGGTACAAGTTTCCCGGAGAGGAAAGGGACTTAGTGATTCAAGGGAACTAAAAGGCCAGGGTTGTTTCAGATAATCAAGATGGGAAGGGCTATATTAGTTATGGTTCTCCAGAGAAACAGAACCCACAGGATGTATACGCAGATAGATTTATCTTAAGAAAGAGGCTCATGTGTTCATGAAGGCGGGCAAGATCCAAGGTCTGCAGGTGAGTCTGCAACCTGGAGACCCAGGGGAGCTGACGGCGTATTTCAGTCTCAGGTCCGGCAGACTTGTGACACAGAAAGAATCTGTATTTTAGTTTAAATCCAAAAGCAGGAAAAAATCCAATGCCCCAGTCCAATGCCCCAGCCCAAAGGCTGTTATAACAGCTGAACAGATAAGGCATGGCCTTCAGAGAAAAAAATTGCCAGCCCTTAACTAGCAGCTAGAGGGAAGGGAATGGTCTGGTCAGAAACACAGGCAAGGAACGGTGGGGAAGGGCTGGAGGGGGCAATCCCTCCCACCTTCACCCAGGACTGAGGTCACGTTAGGGGAGAGTCTCTCAGGGCAGCATGCAGTCGCATACAATGCCTTGGTTGTTCAGAGCCTCAGGGAGGGGGCAGGGACTAGATGACACACCTTCGAGCATGTTGGCACATTACAGATAGATTCCCATTTGGACGGTTGTCGTCGTTTTTATTTTACGCTTGTGTGTTTTCATATTAACTTCGAAAATGTTCCTTTAACAAAAATCCACTTTGCCTTCTGGAGTTTGACTTCTCTGTAGTGCTAGGTACTGATCATCAGGGCACAGTGACATTTCCGTACAATTCTGGCTCGTTATTTTGCTTCTGGAATTGCAAATCCAATGATCAAATGGCACAGTCTGAATGCATCCAGGGGGGCGGGGATCCCACCAGAGGTGCCCTGAAACAAAGGAAACAACTTCAAAACCACATCGTGCAATCTGGACCTGTTACAGGACAGATGGAACTCTGAATTGTTTGATTCCATCAGCAGAACAGAGGAAGGAAACATTTTAAAATGAGATTATGTTATTTTCCCCAGTTCTTATTATGAAACCTTCCTGAAATGAACTTTAAATACCGGCAGCCCTTTTCATGGGAATGAATGGGATTCAGCCGGCAGGAGCTTTGCAGGGAAGCGGTTCCATTGTGAGAGATGCGGAGAGGCAGGGGTTGAGATGAAGAATGATCCCTGTGGGGTCCTCTGGCTGGGTGAAAAATCGGGCTCTAAAGCACAGCTGTGTGTGTTAGGAGAGGACGGGCATCTTTGAACCAGCTCTGTGCCCCATAAACATTAACTAAGGGGTCCTTTTTCAAAAGACAGCAATTGTAATGAGTAAAAAGGCTCCTGCCTTCCTTGCCCTCACAAGAAAAGTGACTGACAACTAGGTATTGTAGAGAGAGGGGAAAAAAACCCTAAAAGATACAAAAATGTCCCCCAAATATAATCATTCTTTATAAGGCTAGGCTGTCTATACAGAATTTTCCAAAGGAAGTCGCCTGTGTTAGTCAGCCCCAAACCCTGCTGAACAATAAAAAAAGATGTTTTGCTAGCGCCCTGTATTCAGTGACTGCCAGGGCTGGCCCGGGGGCCGTCTCCTTTGTGTGAGTGTCCTCCTACACGCACTTCTAAATGTTGGGGTTCCTCAAGACCCTCTGAGTACCAGAGCCCGCATCCAACTTCCTGCCCAACATGGCCACTGAGAAGTTGGGAACATCTGAAATTTAATGACCTCCTCCATCCTCCTCCCAGTCTTCCCCGACTTCTCTATCCAACTTGTGTTTGAGAAATAAGTCAAAGAAGCCAAGCAGATGGAAACCAAAACATCTCCTTCATGACTGACAAGTCTTAGAAAATGTGGCTTCTAATATCTGCAAGTGAGTGGCTTCCTAACAGTAACCTAGGTTCAGTCAGGCGCACCCACCCGTCTGAGGCTGTGCTGTGTCAGCGCAGACCCTCACCGGGCAGGGGCCTTGCCTCTAGAATTTTTGCAGCTGGAAGGGGCAGAGCAGGCCTGTGCTGTTTGCAGGCAGGCTGGTCCTCCATGAAGAGAACATACCTGGGCCCTGCAAACCCAGCTTCTCCTTCCTGATGTAATTCTACTTCCTCTAGGAAGTGGCATGAGAGAAGGAAGCCAGCGTGTTATGCTAGCAAAGCTCCCTCTGAATGGAAGAAAACACCAGAAGTTAAGAAGGAGAAGTGTTCCCTACTGAGCCACTCTTGCCATCCTCCCCCGACCCCCACTAAAGACAACACCATGAAGTGACTCCTGTCCCTGGGCTGGGCTGAGGGCCTTAATCTGGCTCTCCTGGCACCCCCATCTGGCACCCAGCAAGGATGGGACTCCGAACAGAATGAGAACCAGCGTGGAGGCCCACACCAGGCTGGGGCATGCCCCGCAGCCCATTTCCACAGAGCCTCCGCTAGAGGGCCCGAAACGAAGGGAAGGTCTGCCCCCCACCACACAGGGCTTTGGGAGATGTTTCTTTTCAACATTGGGAAGACAGAAAGGGTATTGGTCAGACACAGACTGCCCATGGACTCTGAGGTTAAATGGTTCCATCCATGTCACAGTGGTTTGGCTTCCTGGTGACAGAATGGACTCTCACACTTTAAAGTGATTTTCTTCGCAAACCAGGGCGGCTGCAGTTGCAGTCTCCCTTCCAGGGAGGTTTAAGCAGTCCCCACACACGGGGTACAATACGTCGACAGCGCTCACTGTTCTGCAGGCATTGCGGAGAAGGTGCTGTAATCACTACTGGTAATCTATGAACCTGTCTAACTCTGTGCTGTCTCACTCCAGCATTTACGTTCTTCTTTGCGAAGGGTAATATTTAAGCCTGAGCTGTTCCAGAGAACAAGGAAGAATGTGCTCATATGTAGGGCAAGCAGCCCATGGGGGATGTCTAACCTCCCAGATTGAGGGCAGCAAGAAATGAAGGTATTAATACATGAGCCACAACCTAGATGAAACAAGTGCTGTTTCCAGGACAGAGGAAAGCTTAGCCCTGCTCTGGCCCCCACTCCAGGGGACCCTACAGGCCAGAGGACTAATGAGAGAGGTGGCGCTATTCATTGCTACTGAGAAAGCCTAAGACTACACATATAAACATACACCTAGGTTTAGGCGTGTAAATTTGTGCAATAAATCCTGAAAGAGAAACCACCCGCTCTCATTGTTTCACATGCGCCTTCCAACCATGCACTCCTTTAGTGACTTTTAAAGAGGTCGTGGTGTTTCTGTGACCCTTCTTCAGCTTTACATAGCTGTCCGACTGAGGAGGGGAGGGATGCCCAGCGGGAGTGAACCGAGCCCACAGCCTTTGTAGGTAGGCAGGACCTTGCCTCTAAAGCAACATTAAAATCATGCCTGCATTTCACCTTGAGAGAGAACACTGAGAATGCCATTCCCTTGAGAATTTCTCAAACATTTGTGAGTTCTCACTCTGCCAGGCCACACAGGAAGGAGGAGCAGGTCCTTGAGCCACGCATTAAAAGATAAATTAGATGAGGTAAATATTAGAGGGATGGGCTGGGGGTGGCATGTGGCTGGCATTCAGAGGGGACCTCGTGAACAAAGGCATCAAAAGGGCAGAACTCTGAAGAACTATGTGGCAATCCAAGGACTGGAAAGTGTGGTCAGGCCGGAGCGCATCCCGTAAAGTGCAGGCAGTGGGGAGTGACGGGGTCAGAGCTGCAATACAAGGTCTGGGGCCAGCCCCAGCTGGTGTGGCTCAGTGGATTGAGTGCTGACCTGCGAAGCAAAGGGTCACTGATTTGATTCCCAGTCAGGGCACATGCCTGAGTTACGGGCCAGGTCCCCATTTGAGGGTGTGCTAGAGGCAACAGAGCAATGTACCTCTCCTACCTCAATGTTTCTCTCTCTCTTTCTCCCTCCCTTCCCCTCTCTCTAAAAATAAATAAACAAAATCTTTAAAAAATAGATCTTGGGCCAATGGGGAAGATGGACTTGCAGGAACCAGGACAGATGGCACAGACACAGGTTAGAAGGCTGTTGCCGCAGCCCATGCTCCAGGGAGGCCTTGTAAAGTGAGGCGTTTAGGTTGGTCCATGAGTGTTCCAGCCTGGGATAGGCAGTGGCATAAGGAGATTAAAAGGCTTGTTCGGGGTGAGTGAGGACCCATCCAGGGAGTGGGCTGTGGGTCTCATCTGTGGGCCCTGATTCAGGGACAGAGGGCACAGTCGTCTGAGGTGGGGACACACGATGGCAAGCAGACTCCCACCTGCATGACATCTACGAATGTTTTTGAGAGTCAGATTTGCCAAAGGTGTTTCCAAGGACAAAGGGCCCACTCCCAGGTGTGTATGCACAATAGCAATGAGGGCAGAGGCTCCAACAGACAAGCGTGCACCTGTGTTCCTGACAGCGCTATTCACGACAGCCAAAAGGCAGGAGCCACCCAAATGTCCATCAAGAGCTAAATGAATAAACAAAATGTGCTCTATCCATATCAGGGCTGTCTTAATCAGGAAGGAAATTCTGACACATGTTAACAACACAGATGAAACTTGAGGACATTATAATGAGTGGAATAAGCCAGTCACCAAAGGACAAATATTGCATGATTCCACGTATACGCGGTTCTTAGGGTTGTCAAATCCACAGATGTAGAAAGTAGAAAGAAGGGCGGTTGCCAGAGGGCAAGGGAGAGGAGAAACAGGGAATCTGTGTTTAAAGGGTGTGGAGACTCACTTTGGGATGGTAAGAAAGTTCTGGGAGTGGATGGTGGTGATGGTTGTACATCAATGTGAGTGTATTTGATGCCACTTGGACAGTATGCTTTGAAATGGTTAAATGGTAAATTTTATGTTATATATATTTTACTGCAGTTCTTTTTTAAAGAGAGAAAGGGAAAGTAAATTAACATTCACTGAGCACCCAGTATGTATCAGCACTGCCCTAATTGCTTTAAACGCTTCAGTTTGTTTAATTCCAAACAAAACCCCCTGGGCTATGTGCAAGGCACCCAGCTGTGCAGAGACCGCCACCACTCTGGACTGGGCCTGGCCTTCTGGGGGAGGAGTGCACACAGCATGATCTAAGCCCCTGTCCCCAAGACAATGATCAGACCAACTGTCCCAACCTGCCAGCGCTTCATAAGAAGAGGCCCCTCATTGTCAGCTGATGGGGAGGAGATCTGAGCCCAGCCTTCCAGGCCCTGCTCTGCCCCTGCCTCCAGCCCAGCTATGGCTGTGCTCAGAGAGAAGTGGGTCCCAGCCCCAGGAATCAGAGCTCTGTGTGACTCAGAGTGAGGAAAAAATGGACATGGCCTCCTCACAAGCTGGGCAGTCTGCTGTTTGAAGACCCCCCGATGACAGGCTTGTTGGAGTCTAAAACACAATTGAGATAGAAACTCAGAATCCTTTTCAACACAGCATCCTGAGGTCAGAGTTGGCTCACAAGGTGAAACCACTCTGCCATCCCTTGCTATTTGGCTGTGCTGGCCTTGGCTCTTATTTTGACTTCTCCCACAAAGGCCGCCTGGGCTCCATGCCCCATCTCATGCCCAGGCCAGGACACCAAGACACTACACTCAGCCTGCTTCTTGGGGAAGGCACCGGGGAGACATATCTCTACCTCCTGGAAAGTCAAAAAGCTGCAGGGTGAAGTCTGCCCTCTTCCTAGCTCCACTTTCCTGAGTCAGCTCCTGAGTGAGCTCACACCTTCCTCTCTGCTCCATGTCACTAAGCCAAGTGAAACAGAGCAACTTTTATAGAACATTCCTTTTAGAATCTACTCCCATCATGGAGGTCTGCACTAGTCTGTTTCCAAGTTTTTGTGAGGCTCCTTTTTTGTTAGCGAAATAACAGTCAACCTAAACCTCTAGTACTTCCCTACTCCAATGTGACTGAAATAGAAGGGCACTCAGGATGGAGGCCATGTGCCCTTCAGGCCTTTTCTCTCTCTCTCTTTCTCTGGCTCTCACTTGATACACACACATACAAGCACACCCACAAACATACATGTTTGGAACAAGAGGGGGAAAAATCCACCTTTCAGATTCCAGGGCCGTTTGGTCATGGAGATGAGAACACCCTCGCTGGCCTCCGGCCTTACCCCAGAACCCACGGCCACCCCGGGACTGTGGCTGTAGAGGGCTGGGTCGAGAGACACAGGGGCGGCCCTGCCCCGGCCGCTTGCACAAGCAGCTTTCAAACCAGATCTGCAGGCCGAGTGCCCTTTGTTCTTTCGGGCACCTGAGGCCTCTGTTCAACCAGGGCTCTGACTGCTCCCTCTTGGAGGGGAGAGAAGGTGAAATTTCATTTAAATGAACCAGCCTCTTTATACTTTAAAATCATAACTAACTTTATGAGTCACTACTTCTTCTTTGCCAAGTCATCAGGACCGTGGCTTCTGCTGCCCTTGGGTCCTGATAGAATCTAGAATGAGAGAACTCTGGGCTTGGAAAGAACCCGAGGCAAAGTGTGGAGAACCACCCCTCAACCTCTGCCTCCAGGTGAGACCCACCTAAAGCAGTGAGGGCCCATTTTTGAGGTTACCTTCCGAAGACCCCTAGGGCAGTAGTTTGCCCCTGTACTGTAGGATGGGGCTGAGAGCAGGCTCTGTTTCATTCATTACGGGCCGAAAACAAAGGGGCGGCTCAACCTGTTCTCACTGTGCCAGTGGCTTGAATAAGCAACTCCAACTGTAATTACCTTTGCCAGTTGGGCTGGCAGAGGACACGGATGGCTTCCCCTTGAGCTGGGGTGACTGCCAGCCCCAGGGTTCTTGGGACTGTCCCTGAATGTCTTGATCTGGCTTCTAATGCACTTGATTTGTTATGTGAGTCATGGTCCAATTAAAAGAAAAGTGGCCAAGGAAAATAATGAAAGGAGAAAACAAGAGAACTATGTAGAGGGTACAAGGAAAGTGAACATTTACGTCACAGACATGACTTACCCTAAAAAATGCCAACCCAAAATCTCAATTTGCCACACCAATTGTCTAGTATCAAGGCCATTACACTTACTGCAGAATGTGAATTATTTTATTTTTGCCCCCCCAAAACAATCCATCAGAAGTTTCCTTTTGGTCACTTCTTTGGCAAATTTTAATTATCACTAAATTGTCAGAAATTCAGTACACATATGGCTGTTTTGGACCCCTCCCCATTGTGCAAAACAAGATAGTCTCAGATTGTGAAGCTATCCACCTAAATTTGGAAAACACCAAATGCTTTTGTAATTCTAGATAATAATAATAATAAGTGCTAATTTGGCATGAAAGAGCATGCAGTATAAATACCCGCTCATCAAAGGACTTCAAACATCTTTAAAAAGGAAGGAAAACAATCCAGTCCAGGAGCCAAACCCGATACAAAGCATCTCACAGGAGGGGTCTGCAGCCGGCAGCCAGGCTCCCCAGGCCTGAAGTCGGTCCTGGCTCTTCCTGCTCCAGTACTGACAGGGTGGAGGGGCAGCGGGGCTGGGTTCCTCTGCAGTCCCCAGAGCTCCCCTGGCTCGCTGCTGCATTCATCCTGTTTTTAAACCAGGGTGGAGCCGGACCTGGGCCTGGGAAGAGGTACCCAGGGTCCCTGTGGACCCTCGTACCCAGTGGCCCTCTATTGCACATCTGACCCAAAGGGGGACCTGTAAAGTAGACAAAGTGAGTCTTCAGCTTTCTCCTCCTGCCCACCCAAGCGTCTGTGTCACTCCTTTCCTCCTGCCTTCACGCCCCAACCTGTGCCCCAGTCCTGTGTTCTCAAAGCTTCCAGGGGTATCTAATCTGGGGCCTGAAGGCTGGATGCAGCCCGGATGGCTATGAATGTGGCCCAGCACAAAATCGTAAGTTTGCTTAAAACATCTTCTTCCAGTGTGGTCCAGAGACACCAAAAGTTGGGACACCCCTGGTAGACTTTAAGTGTGATGGTCACTCATCAAGAAGTAAAATAGCTGATTGCCGACAGCTGCGCTGTCACCCCTGAGCAGCATCTGCATTCTTAACAAAACCTGGAGGAAAAGAGTGATGGTTAACTTTATGTGTCAGTTTGATGGGCCACGTGATGTCCAGATAGCTGACAAAACATTCTTTCTCAATATGGCTGTGAGTGTGTTTCCCAAACAGATTAGCATTTGTCTAGTAGACTGAGTAATGCAGATTGCCCTCTCCAGTGTGGGTGGGCATCATTCCGTCTGCTGAGGGTCTGGGAAGAACAGGAAGGCAGAGGAAAGGTGATATGCTCTTTCTTGGGCTGGGACAGGCCCCTTCTCCTGCTCTTGGACATCGGCCCTCCTGCTTCTCAGACCTCGGCGTTTGGACTATAAGTATCCCACTGGCTCCCCTGGGTCTCCACCGTACAGATGGAAAATCATGGGATTTCTCAGCCTCCATAATTGCATGATCCAATTCTTCATAACAAATCTCTTTCTGTATCTATCTCTATATATCCTATTGGTTCTGTTTCCCTGGAGAGGCCTGCCTAATACAAATGTGTGTGTGTGTGTGTGTGTGTGTGTGTGTGTGTGTGTGGCCTAACTAGAATTTCTGATATCAGAAGGAAGAGGATGTGTGGGGGAAGGTGAAGCAGTGGGGAGGAGCCCCACAGAGAAGGCTTGAGGTCACGCTGAGAGGGTGACACCAAGGTGAGCCACACACAGGGCCAGGCAGTTACTATGTGTAGGCCTGTTGTTCAGGAGAAACCATTGCACCACGTCTCAGATACTCCTCCTTCACCACCTCCAGTCGCCTACTTGACCAGGATGAGGGTGACCCGCCTGCTGTTGGCTTTGTCTGACGTAGCCTCAGCAGTGTTCCATGTTGGGTGACTGGTACTCTGACTGCCAGAATAGAAGACATTCCCTGCAAAGGGGCCTCATACTCAGGGTTGAGGGAGGTTTCTGAAAACAGAAAATGGCATCAGCAAGAGTCAGACTGTCCCCAGGTGTGTCCCCTACTTGTCATCTGGAAGAAATGCAGATGCTCCAGACTTCGCCATTCAAACACAGAGGAGGGATGGCTCACTAGTGACCTCATTGCCATCCTTGCCCAGAGAACCAGTTACTCCTGCTCACCGCCCACGGCCTGCTGATGCTAGGCTCGGATGCCAGGCCCAGGAAAAGTGTCAGTGAGACCCAGTACCTCGGCAGACGTGCCCCCCTTCACAGCCACACCAACAACTATGTCTTCTTGGGCAAGGAAAGAAGATTTTCTGTGTTTGTGAAGAAATAGATGCCCCGTGACTCCCAATTGCTATGAACCATCTCTTCCATGCGCTCCCCTACCATTGCCTACAAAGTCATTTGTACAGTTGTGGGCCCCATAAGTTAGCCCTCTGAATGGAGCCTGAACCACACTGCAGGGTCGAGCCCACCTTAAGACAAGGGGACCAGCCTTTGTCATCAGACAGTCAGTGTCTTCCAGCTGCCCTGGGGACAGGGGAGCTGCATGACATCCTAAGCAAAGAAGACAGCAAAGTGCTACCAGCAGCCAACCTGGACTGTTAGAGGGGACCTGGGGAAACCACCTGCATCCATCACAGCACGGAACGTAAGGGCGTTTGCATTTACTTCTGCTCCTTTGATTCAAATGTTTTTCTGGACGGGTTTCTCCATCCATTGATTTGCATGGATGTTTCTTTCTTCCTTTTTTTCTTTTATTAGTTTTCATGTTTGCTGTTCTAACTTTCTATTTCTCTCTTAGGTTGTGGTTGAACTCTGCGCGGCCTACTTTCCTCCTATCGAGTCACTTAAAAAAGATTTTATTTATTTATTTAGTCTTAAATATAAGTATACACGTTATTAATAAGTAAATTTCAGTAAATTCTACACATAAACACACCACTATTTTATCTAAGAAGGTTCATATATATTAAAGTCCACCAGGGAGTTGAGAATCAAGAGATTGGGGCAGAGGATGCTACTGCTCTGAACAAAATTATTCCATTTCCTTTTCTTATTAGACCTTCTTAGCACATCATTTCTTTTATTGTTTTCAAGACAAGAATTCAAAGAAGTTAAGGCAAACATTTACCGTGCTCAATAAACAATGTTCTAATGTGCTAACTGATTCTAATCAGGACAGCCAGCTTTAGCTATGTTAATACGCCATGAGGCAGAAAATAGAGGTACCATCAGGAAGGCAATCTACCAATTTGCTCATCACGGTTGAACACCAGCCTGCAGGTAGTAACTGAGGGCACCTCAAACAGATATTGGCTGAAGTGTATTTAGTAGATACTGTGCAATTCTTTTTTTCCAGCTCTATACTTAATAGTGTATCAGCTTTACATATTCTTGTTATTACTGAGTTTACCACAGCTATTATTATGATAAATTATATAAAATATATAGGCATTGTGTTAGGGACTGAGGATATGAGGATGAAAAATCATGGTCACTGCCCTCAAAGAGTCATCATATAATCGAGGAAAAGGCTATGTAAATGAATAATTATATGCAGGACAGATTTTATTTATTTCTTTTCAGAGAGACAGGAAGGAGAAAGAGAGGGAGAAAAACATCAATGTGTGGTTGCCTCTCACATGCCCTCAACTGGGGACCTGGCCCACAACCCAAGCACGTGCCTTGACTGGGAATCGAACCAGCAAGACCATTCATTTTGCGGGCTGGCACTCAATCCACTGAGCCACACCGGCCAGGGCGTAGCCACTTCTCTGTACCTGATAATCCTGATTGCTTTCTATATACTGTTTTGGGGAGCCAGAGATGGGGGAAAGATGGAGGTAGGAGCTTCTTTGGGTGTCATGTTTCTTTCCTTGGCAACCTTTTTTCAAAGTTTACAGTGTGAGGTTATATTCTTTTCCATGCTTGATCACCAACAGTAAAGGGTTTTTTGTTTGTTTGTTTTTGCTGTTGATTTCATTAGCTTTGGGGAAAGGGAAAACTTGTACAAGGCTCGGCTTTCTTTATTCTTAGAAAAATGCAGGTCTGTGGAGTGAGAAAGCAGCATTCCACCTAGCAGAGCGTGGGCAGCAGAGGAAAGAATAGGACACCGGGCTGTGGGGCCACCTTGTGGTTCTGAAACACTGGCCCCAGTGTCCTCCACATCACACCTCTGCCAGCCTTTAGTCCCTCACCTGGAGACGGACTTCCTCTTAACCTCAACCACAGCCAAGGAAACAGGGACCTGCTTTCAAATGAGCTGACATCTGAGAAAAAGAAATCCTTTCATTTCTGTTGGAAGCCTGCACCCTCACTCGGAACTAACCTTTCTCCTCACGTTGAACCCACAGAGGTGACTTCAGTGGTTGACACCATTGCAGGACCTTGTAAAGGACCCACATTTCCTGGTTCCTCTGCTGAGTCTTTCTCCAAGTGCACGGGAGTCTCTACACACAGAGAGAATCTTTTCCTAAAGCAATCATGAGCAATTTGGATATTTGGGGCCAGAAATATGTTAAGTGCCCTCAAGCCAATGGAACAAGCATAATTAGCACGGTGAGGGGAGAGTGGCCCCTACAGAGGCAAACCATGCCCCATGCACCCTGATATCCATGGTAGGGGACACAGAGAGAGGGGTTACCTTGCCACTCCAGGCAGGGAGCTGCACGTGGTGTGGGGATGGGCGAAGGGAGGAGTATGGTAGGACAATCCCTCAGGAGTCACCAGCTTACAGCTTTGTACAATTTTTTTGAATCATTATTTCAAAATCTGTACCCTGTAAACTTTGGGGTCCTGTGGCAAAGCATGGCCTCCCTGCCCTGATTTGACTTCAACATTGTTGAAGGACGGTTCCTATATGTCCTGGGTCAGTTCCAGCCCTTGCAGGCGTCAGGTTACCCCCTTAAAGCATAATCCCTTGTTCTCTTACCTTACACTCACAGAGTATGAAGTGGGCGTGAGCTCAGGGAAAACCAAGGAAGAATTTCCTACACAGAGAGAAGATCAGGAGCCAAGTGCTATGTAATCTGGGAGCAGGAGGAGGAAACTAGAGGCATTATTTGGCAAACCCACCTCCCTGTCTGCCAGAGACATGAGGAACTCCTCACCTGATTCCTGGCCACAGATGCTCCTGTAACAAGTGGTGACTTTTCCACCTGGCAGCCGCCAGGCAGCCATCTGGCTCTGCACTGTGTGGTCTGCAAGGCCCAGGGTTTGGCATGGAGGGAGCAGAGGGGGTGTGTCAGCCACAGACTTCAGCTCAGAGGAGGGGCAGGGGCACCGCACTGTTTCCACCGTCCCACCTCTGGCTTAAATTATACTAACTGTTTTATTTCCAGCTTCAGAATGCCTGCAGTATAATAATATGTGCTGGAAACAGAGGTGAGCAGACTCTCCACTTCCGAAGGCAGCTCCCGGAACAGACCCACCTGGGGAAGGGCCAGCCCGGCACGAGCTGTAGGAAGTGCCCCCAACATCGTGCACATATGGTCACTTCTCTTCTAGTTTAACCCTCTGTCACTCAGGCCCTGTCTAACTAACAGGAAACCCATGTATTTTTTTCATGGGGCTCTCCTTCCCCCGCTTCACCCCAAGAGGTCCACACCATCTGAGCAGAGATTACTCTGGAGTCTGCTGCTGGAAACTGGCTCTACTCAATTCCACCGGCAGTCGCTGCCCACCACCCAGCCAGAGCCACACACGAGTTGCTTAGGTGCTTGGAGGCAGGGCAGCCACTTCCTGGGGACTAACTGTAGCCCGAAGGACCCCAAACATAAGCTCTCAGCTGGACTGGTGTCCTGGGGCTGCCAGAGCAAGTGACCACACACTGGGTGGCTTAAAAACCCAAAAATGTGTCCTCTCACCATTGTGGAGGTCAGAAGTGTGAAATCAAGGTGTTGGCAGGTTGGTCCTCTTGGAGGCTCTGAGCAAGAATCTTCCATGTCTGCCTCCTAGCTTCTGGTGGTCAGCAGCAACCCGTGGTATTCCTGGGTGTGAATCCGTGTAATTCTGACCCCCACCTCCTTTCATGCGGCCTTCTCTGTGTTTCTCCTCTTCTCCTCTGTGTCTTTTAAGGAGAGACACCTGTCATTGAAGTTAGGGCCCACCTGGTTAATCCAGAATGTTTTCATATAGAGATCCTTAACTTAATTATATCTGCAAAGACAATTCTCCAAATAAAGTAAGATTCACAAGTTCTGATGGACATATCTTTTATGGGAATGCCATTCGACCCAGGTATATTAGCTTGCAATGGCTCCCGTAACAAAATACCACACATGGCTTTGGGCAGGGGGGACAACAGCCACTTACTTTCTCAGAGTTCTTGAGGCTGGAAGTCCAAGATCAAGGTGTGGTTGGGGATGGTTTCTCCTGAGGCCTCTCTCCCTGGCTTTAGATGTCACCTTCACCCTCTGTCCTCACTTGGGCTTCCCTCTGGATATGAGTCCTGATGGCCTCTTCTTATAACACCAATCGTATTGAATTAAAAACCACCCCAATGACTGCATTGAACCTTAATTACTTCTGTCAAGATTTCACCTCCAGCCCTGGCTGGTGTGGCTCAGTGGATTGAGTGTCAGCCTGTGAACCAAAGGGTTGAGGTTCGATTGCCAGTCAGGTCCCTGGTAGGGAGGCATGTAAGAGGCAACCACACATTGATGTTTTTCTTCCTCTCTTTCTCCTTTCCTTCCCCTCACTCCAAAACTAAATCAATAGAAATCTTTGGAAAAAAAGACTTTATCTCCTGAAGGCAGGGGTTTGGCCTTCAACCTATGAATTCTGAGGGGACAGAACTCAGCCCACAACAGTGAGGTGGTTTTCAGGCACAGACCTTGCTGAAGAAGAGGACAAACACAAATTTGTTCTCTGGCGAATCATCCCCAGCTCCAGTGCCCGGTCCACCTCCCAGGACCCAGACTGAGGGCCACCGAGTGCCAGGCACTGTCCAGTACTTCACACAGCTAGTCAAGGACAGTCTTCCTTCCCTCTTAGGAGTCACCTCTCCTGGAGTGTTTGGAAAGGTGTGAGGCCAGAAAGAGATGGGCTGTCCTCACTGGTCCTGGGTTCCCTGTCTGACCACATCTCCTCCCTGGGTGTTCCTTCCTGCTCTTCCAGGGGCCTCTCCTCACCCCGCCGTTGACCACAACTTGGAGGAATCCAAGGCGTGCACTCCCTGTCATGCAACCTGGCTGCGTTTTTCCTTTGCAGAGGGGGAGGTAAAAACTGGGGGGAATCGCACCTCTCTTTGTGGCCCCATCCATTCCTGCACTCTGTAAAATTGCCATATCATTAAACAAGTTCGGTCTGTTGGGGTGCTTTGATGGCAAGTAAGATCAAACCTGACTCAAAGTGGTTTCAACAATAAGAGAAACTTATTGGTTCACATAAGTGAAAAGCCCAAAGGTGGTATGAACTTTAGGTAAGGGTTGACCCTGCAGTTCAACAAAGTACACACTTAAAAAAATTGTAGTGTAATTAACACACAACATTATATTCATTTCAGGCATATAACATAATGATTCAATATGTATATATTGCATAGAATATGATTTCCTTTCATCTTTCGTCCCTGTTTGTTTTCCTGTACTGGTTCCACGCCAGGGCTCTCTCTTCTTTGACTACCAGATGGCCAAAGAGAAGCTCCAGGGATGAGCTGTGTCCATCCCATACAGCAGGAAGATACCCTTCCCTATTTAGACAGGAAGACCTGAGCATCATTCTGATTCGAACCGTTGTTGGCCACACACCTATCTCTGCACCAGTCAGTGTACCTGGGACTATCTTAGAAGAGCAGGGCCCATTTCTGGAGCTAGAGGTATAGTGTCTTTCCCGCCCAAACCACAAGAACTGGGCCACACAGGGAGACTGACACAGATGATTGGGGGTCAGCCTCACACCCACTGCGCAAATTACTAGGTTGTGCTGGAGGAAAAAAACATAATGACAGCATGAAAGGGAAACTGAATGTAGACAAAATATGCCTTGTCCCATGGTCCAGGGGCAAAGTCTTTCAGCAATACCCTCGCTGGGTAGAATTATGGTCCCCTAGGAGAATCCATGCCCTAATTCCTGAGACTGTGAATATGCTATCATATCCACAAATACCTTACCTTACATGGCAAAGGGGACTTTGCAGTTGTAATCAGCTGCCCTTAATATGGGATGATCTGGGTGGGTCCAATACAATCACGTGAGCCGTTAAAAACAAACAGAAGAGGTAGTCAGAGAACACAAAACGCAAGAAGGATTCGGTGCACCCTTGCTTGCTTGGAGATGGAGGAGGCCACATGAGAAGGAACGTACGTGGCCTCTCGGTGCTCCAGAGTGGCCTGTGGCTGACAGTAAGGCAAGGATGGGGACTTTAATCCCACAGTGGCAGGGAACCGAATTCTGCCAACGATCAGAGTGAGCCCACCCTCTCTACGTACCAGGCACTGTGCAATGATGGGTCCTTTACAAACACCATTTTGTTCAATTCACATGGTAGCCCTCTGATGGATGTGGGAAAGCTTCTCACTGCAGAGGCAACTCGGGCTCTGAGAGGCCCAGCAATCTGCGCGAGGTCAGCCGGCCATTAAGCAGAAGAGCTAGGCTCCAAACTCCAGAGGCTGAACCATCACACCACCCGCCCGCCAGCTAGAGAGAGCAGGGGCAGTCAAAGTGGGCCTGGCGGCCTTCGGATATGACAGGGTCCTCCAGGAAAGCTAAAGAGTGTGTGTGACAACGGGTGAGTAGAGCATGGCTTTGCAGTGGGGACTAATGAAAAGCTAGACACATAAAAAAGTGTCATTTTTTGCAACACTGTTACTGGCCTGCAGTAAGCAAAGTGCTGGGTTCACACTATGAAGTCTGAGGTGAGAATGGGGTTGGGGAGCAGCACACCACCCCAAATCTATTAAATTCAAAACTGTGTGGGTGTCCTGGGTAGCTCCGTTTCTAACAAGCTCCCAGGTAAGCTGTAGGTTCAGTGACATGTAAGACATTGGCTGTTATGCATTGAACTGCGCCTCCTAAAAACTCACATGTTGGAGTCCTAACACCCCGTACCTCAGAATGGGACCTTCTCTGGAGATAGGGTTCTTACAGAGGTAATCAGGTTACATATGATCGTTAGAGTGAGCCACAATCCAATATGGCCGGCTGGCCTTCGAGGAAGAGGAAATCTGGACACAAAGATGTGCACAGAGGGAAGAGACCATGAAGAGACGCAGAGAGCAGATGGCCGTGTGCAGTCCGGGTCTCTCCCTCCCAGCCTCTGAAGGAACCCACCCTGCTACACCTTGATCTTGGACTTACCGCCTCTAGAACTGTGAGACAACAAATGTCTGTTGTTAAGCCACTTGTTTTGTGGTATTTTGTTGCAGAGGCCCTGAAAAACCAATGTAATGGCTGCACAGAGAGAAGGACATTTGTGGTACACACACCTGCTGTAGGGCTGGGGTGGGACACGCAGAATATTCTGAACCACAGCTCAGGGATAGGAATAGTGTTCCGGTTTCCTCAGAGTGGGGAGTAGCTTCTCACACAGAGTTCTTCGAGTGAAGTAATCTGAGAGCCTCGGAAAAGCCAGTGTCTGTTTTCTGGGGCAGGGAGGGAGAGCCAGAACAAAGGATCTGTCCTGGTGAGCTGAAAAAGTGGGAGGAAGAGCAAGAGAAACAGATCCTGGGAGATAACAGTTTTTATTCGTTATTTGTTCTTAACTTCCTGGCTGATGCCATGGTGGGGGCGGTAGGGGGCCGGGCGGGGGGTGGGGAGAGGTTGTCTCAACCGGCAGGAGTTTGAAAAATAGGACTCTGCTGGCATTCTGAGCAAGCATGTTTCTCTATGAAATAAATGACTCTCCAAAAGTCCCCTGTATGGGGGTGCCCACTGGTTCTCCAGGGTTCCAGGCCGCCCATCCCACTGTAAGGTCTCTGCGCTCCCGGAATGGGGACAGGGCTGGTGGGAAGTGATTCCAGCCAATTACCGGGCAGCCTCTCATCTGTCCACAGAGCATCAGAGCCCTTTGTCCCCACTAGAGCCCTTCAGGCTTCACGTCCCTGGAAATCCTGTCTTTGCAAAAAGAAAGCAAATGGGGTGAGGGCAGGCGAACTCTGGATTTCCCGGGGAACCCAGGGCAGGGCCTGTAACCTCCACCGCAGCAGGTCAGTACATGCATGTTGAGGACAGGCCCCAGGGGGTACACAGCTCCCCCGCTGAGTCCCCTCAGGCTTTGGGATGGCCACTGCTCCGCCTTTTTCTCTCTCATCCTCCCCAGCACTGAATTCTTTCCCTTGCAGTCTAAAAATTCCCCTGTTTACAATGAGCTTGACTTCCCTTCTCTCTCTACCCTAAGAAACTGAGATGCATTCACAGCATGCCATGCCTGGAGGGGAAATTCAAAATCAGCTGCCCTAATTTTATTGATAAGAAAAATGAAATTCAAAAAGAAGTTCAGGACATCGCATCTGAGACAATTAATGACAGCACAAGGCAAGCACAGCCCTCGTCTCCTGCACCTCTCCCAGGGATCTTTTTATAACACGGAAGCCAAATTCCAGGCTCACAGGGCCCTGGAGGGTGGGGAGGGTGCGGAGCAAGAGTTCCCTGATCAGGTTTGTTTTCACAATACAGCCGAGAGGCCCAACCCGGTCCTGCTCAGGACAGGAGCATGAACTGTCCTCATGCCTATAATGCTCTGTACCCATCCTTGACACTTGGCCCACATCTTTTCCTTCTTCAGACCTTGTCTCCAACATCATCTCCCCCCAAATGCCGTTCCCAATTCCGCAGACGCCATTAGGACCTAATGGAAATGCTCTCTCCACACCCTGCTTCTCTCCTGCAGCACTTATCATTACGATTGCATTCTTAGTGGGTTCAAGGTTTGTCTTTCGCTAGCAGCTAAACTTCACAAGGACGACAGCCACTTCTTTCTCAACCGGGTGTTCCCAGCACCTCGTACAACACCATACACACAATGGGCAGTTCATAGATACGTGTTGATTGGATGGCTGAGCTAGCAAAGTAAGGACTCAGAAATTCTGCCATAAAGCAGCCTCTAGTACTTTGCTTACGTTTAGCATTTTGCCGACCTGTTGGACCACAGAACATCTGAGCGCCAGACCTATCCGAGTGACAGAGACACGCTTTGGGGAACTCTGTGCTCCACTGTACACAGTCTGCCCCAAATAAGAGAGTACCGACACCCGCAGTAGCCCTGACCTAGAGAGAACACTTCAGACACAGACTACGACATGGATGATTCTGGAGGGCACCGTGCTCAGTGAGGCCAGCCAGTCGCTGGGCATAATGCTGTGTGATGCCACTTACCTGAAATATGTAGAGGAGTCAGATTCACAGAGATAGAAAGTAGGATGGTGGTTGCCAGGGGCTGGAGGGTGGACCAAAGGGGAGCTGTGGTTTAGTGGGTATGGAGTTTTACTTGTGCAATACGAAAAAGTTCTGGAGATCTGTTTCACAACAGTGTGAAACTACTTAACACCACTGGACTGTACACATAAAAATGGTTAAGATGGTAAATGCTATGTTATGTGTCTTTTACCACAATGATGATATGCATATAGAGAAAAAAAAGATGAACTGAAAGTGTTTTGCAAACTGTAAAGACTATACACCCATAAGTGAGGCTTTACGGCAGACATATCCCCAGTCAGAGTGATACAAGGTGCAGCCAAGGGGCGGGGGGAGGGATCTGGAATGGGGCCCAGAATTCAAGGTGTCTAGGAAATATTGGAGAGACATAGAAGATGTCCTCACCCCTTCCCCCACAGGTGTGAGTTGGGGGAAGGGACACATGGAGCAGGGCGTGCAGGGCTGTTTTGTACAGACACAGCCTTGTAGCTAATCCATGGCATGGTCATTTAACATATCTATGGCCTTTGGTGGGTCACTTGGATATGTTAAATAGCTGTGGCCATGCTTGGGGCCAGGGGGATGGAAGACACTTCCCCCCAAGATGTAAGTGGGGGGCAGGTCCCCTGAGTTACAGCGCCTGCGTGGGAGCTAGAAGAAGATTGGCTCCAGGATATTGGTCCATGTCTGCCCAGACTCACAATGGCAGCCCAGTAAACTTGGGATAATACAGGGATGCTGGCAGGTGTAACTGATTGTAGGAGGAGTCAGAAATGGGGGTACAGAGGAAGACTGGTGCGGGGATTTAAACCCAGACACGGCAGCCACTGGGGAGGGAAGCACGAGGCTTAGTGAGAGTGCAGCCTCCTTGGCAGCTTTGGTAAAGGAAGGGTACTACGAGGCTTGGCCAGAGTGAGGACCCCGGCCTCTCTGGTGGAGGAAAGAAGAGACTTTGTCTGGAAAAATGGGTACAAAGAACTCTTGCCAGTAGACCGTGAGAAGGTGCCACATGGCTTTGGATTAACTGGATATCCTGCCTGGACGGCGACACAGCTGATGGTGCCAGCAGCCTGGAAACACAGACGTGTGTTCTTTCCCTGAGTTACGGTACCCTGAATTAGGGCAAGGGGGAGACAGGAGCTGCTGAGTGCATCTGTGGGTATGTTAAAGGACTTTGTTATTTTAATGAAGATGTTACGTCACTACTTTAAGTCTGTATAGCCTTAAATAAACATTTCCTTTCCTTTTCACAAATCTCTGGCATTGAGACATGTCTTTCCAATTGGCAGCAGACAGTCGAGCCCAATATGTGGTCTGGACAATATTAGTATACCGTCCTCCGGAGTCCGGGCCCCTGTGTGTGTGTGTGACTGTTCTGTAACGAGAGCAATGCCTGCTACAGTAGGTGTTCAATAATATTCATTGATTGAGTGAAGAATCTTCTTCTCCTTCCTCTTCTTCTAATGTTCTTCACATTGGTAGAAAAAAGGACATCAGAGTGGGGGAAAGAAGCAGCAGAACCTCACCCGATGAACAGATACAGGACTTTCAGAAACAAGACTCCTTGATCACCCAAATCTGTGCCATCTGAAAGAAACATTGTTCCCCAGGAACTAGGTGTTGGAAGTAGAACTGATCGATAACAGAGGCTCTTTTGAATTCTGCAGTCACACCCTCCCCCCTCACTTTTCCTACAGAGACAAGGGATAGTAAGTGGGATGGATACTCAGATCCCAAGGAAGGAAGGCAGGTGCTGGGCAGAGGGCGCTGCTCGTGCAAGCTCGTGCCAGCTCTGGATGGCCCGGCTGCACTGTGAACTGTGTCTGGAAAGGCCCTCAGGAACATCTTAGGAAGGGCTCAGGACATGACCAGCATCCAGAGCCCCCCATCTTCTTTCCATCCAGACCCCTCCTTTGCCGCTGGTCAAACCCCAGCACCCAGCACAGCTCAGGCAGGACAACCAGCACACCAGGGCCGCCCTCCTCGAAGGGAAGCCTTTGCTCTAGGTAGTACCTCCAGGCCCTCCCTCAGCTGCTCACCACCTTCCAGCGCCCCCTGGGGGGCTAGTTCCAAGTACATACGGGTATTGTTTTCCATTTATGTGGAGGCATCTCTGGCATGACAATATTATAAACACGTCGTTATGTTTTCCTACCTGGTGAAAAGGCCCCTTAAGAATCACAAAATCCTTGCTGTATTTGTTTACTTTGAGAACTGTATGTTATTTTGGGCATCCACAGGCACCCAGCCGTTCTGGTGTCCCCTAGGTGGCACCTCTGAGAAGGTGCTACATGGAGGTGTCTGCGTTTCCAGAACTCAAGGTGCAAACGGCTGGAAAATGCACCGCACTTGTATGAAATCACCCAGAGCAGGCGTGGAATGTGCGTGCAGCCTAAGCCAGGGGGGGAGTTTTTTGAACTCCTGCCCCTCTGAGGGTAAAAACACCAGCTAAAGGAACGCCTGGGGAGGCATGACAATGGAATAAAAGGCCGCCCACATAATTACACATTTCTAACAATTTACAAATCAACATCCACAGCTCACTTCAAAGCATCTGCCAGACTCCAGCCACGCCCAAGGAAAAAGCAGCCCTGACAGTTAAAGGATGATATTTGGGGTTCAGCGCGGACTAAGGCTTCAGCACCCCATGTCTGCCCCGTAACCTTCCTGGACCTCCTTTACCATCACTCACAATGTTCCTAAGAGTCACAGAACGCATTACATATCTGCTGTGGGATGCAGGGGAGGAGGAGTTTACGGGTGTCTTTCCTGGTTGGGAAAAACTCCTGCTGGGTTTCCAGGGGGCCCCTTAAGAGGGAGGAGGCAAACCTGATGCTACAATAGGGGTCTGTGCCCCAGTATTTGAATGGTACATACAGATATTTTCCTCTGACGTGATGGCATGTGACCGCATCATGGGAAGTCTGGGAAGCCTCCTTGAGTGTCCCAGGCAGAGGGCCTCTAAGGCCAGCCTTGGACTGACACCAGCTTCAGGCCCAAGTGGGAATGACAGCCAAGGAGCCAAACCCAGCGGGAAACCTGGGCTCCATTCCCCACCCTCTATGCAAATTTGCATTAAACTTCACCCCAGTCCACAGGGGTGATGACTCTGCATCACAGACATGCCCTAGACCAAGAAACACCTCTGAGGATGGGTGGGGTAGAAGCTGCATTTGGCCCCAAAAAAAGAACTGTCCTTTCATAAACCCAGCTGGCATAGCAGGAAGTGGGAGGACCGAGGCCAAGCTGGCTCCAGGGAACAAGGAGAGACCGCTGTGCTCCAGGCACCACCCGGCAAGCAGTCTGAGGGGCCGCCTTTGTGACAGACCTCCCCTCTGGGCCCCGTGCCTGCCCCAGCCACAGCAGGGCTGACCGCACGCCAGATACCAGTAGGAGTCAGAACAACAACAAAAAAAGACTGTTCAGGACCCAGACCCAAGCAACCTCACAGCAGACTGTCCGCTCCATCTTGACACAAAAGACGAGTCAAGGCCTCCGCCTGGCACAGTGTGTCCAATCTCAGAGAGAGAAAGGAGGCAGGAAGTAATGGACAGAAAAGGGAAAACATACAAGAATAACTCTTCTTTCTCCAACTGGTTTGGAAGGCGGGTGGTTGGAAGCAACAAATGGTGACTGGAGAGAGAAGTAGTGAATGTCACTCTGCTTTAAAAAGGGGAAATGGCTGACATCCGAGCCAGAAAAGGGCCAGCTGAAACCAAGAGGTCTTACCAGTTGCTGAGGAGACAGTCTGTAGGCCCCATGAGAGTGGAGAGAAGTCCAGGAGGAGCCACACAGAGGGGTGGAGGGTCAAAGCCAAACCAAGTCAGGGCAGCTAGTGGAGTCAACCTGGGGCTCATCGGGGGCTTGGGAGGAGGCAGTCAGCCAAAAGCGAACCACAGGTTCCAGCTTCTCTCAGCAGTGTGCCTGCACCCCACCCCACAAAGACAGAGAGTGCCCACTGGAAGGGTCAGCAGGGCACGTGGGGGCGGGGGCGGCGCCAAGGTCCTTGCACCGGACACTGGAATTCACCTACAGACAGATTTTCCTTCTTCAGGGAAAGCCACCCCAGATGCCCAGCAGGAGAATCATAAAGCTAGGTAGCACGGGTCTCCTTCCTTGTTCGTGGGGATGCTGAGGATGCCGATGCTGTGAGGTGACCGGACAGGATGCTGGTCACCCAGAGGACTTTTGTTTGGTGGTGCGAAATGTGTGTATGGGGTCACTCATGTTATTGCAAAGGGCAGGATTTTCTTCATTTAGGGCTGAATAATATGCTAAGTGAAGTAAGCCAGACACAGTAGGACAAATAGTACATGATACCACTTAGACGTGAACCTAAAAGGACCATCAAACTCAGCAGCAAAGTGGCATGGCGGTTGCCACGGCTGGGGGGGGGTGTGAAGTGGGGAGGTGTCGGTCAGAGGACACAAAGTTTCAGTCGCACAAGATAAAGAGGTCCTAGAGGTCCACCATCCCCACAGCCAACACCACTGTACGGTGTAATCAGATGGTGCCGTGTGGGCAGACCTCATGCCGGGTGTCCCCTCGAGAGGCCCTGCTGTCCACCACAGCCTCACTCCAGTCTCTGCTGTCCAGATGTTCATTCATTTATTTACTTACGTATGGGAAACACCAGTCCCCCATCACTGTGATTCTCCCCAACTCTTGTTATTTGGCAGAGCTTCCTGGGGTTGGGCGACAGCCAGAACGGGTGGATAAGTGGTTGATCCCTCCACCCTTAGCTGGGCTGGTGGGGCCTGCGGTGGAGTGACCTGGTCGGGTGGCCAGCGGCATTGCCAGAATACTCCACAAGTACAGCACGTACTACGTTTCCTCTGTATGCCACAACATGGGAGAGGCGGGAGGCCCTGCCTAATGGTATATAACGTTTGTCGGTTGAGTCCATTGGGCTTTGCCTCCTAGCATTCACGGTTACCTCTAAAACCCTTTCCCTTTCAAACGCACTCAGCTCTTGCATAAGAAATGTCCCTGGGCTTTTAAGTCATGAATGATGACCATGGGTTTAAACGTTATTTGAGACTTACTCTACTGCTTCCTTGTCTCTGGGTTATTCTGTGTTGTCCCTTTGCCGCAGCGCATACCGGTCCCCGAGGCAACGGAGACTCTAAGAGGAAGGAGCAGAGGACAGAGGGCAGATCTCTCAGGCTCCTCCTTTTATGGGGCCCCACGGAAAAGTGTCGTCACCTTCCCAGAGCGCCGAGGTGTGTCATTTGACTCTGAGGCCCTGCCCTTCCAAGCCCAGAGGCTGTCTCCAGGGGCACTGCAGCTAAACTTGACGGGCTGGTTTCCCAGAAGAAAATAAAAAGAGAGAAGCACTCCGGGTGCTATCAAGAGATCAGGAAAGAGAAATAAGTCTCTGCACAGCAGAGGGCATTTGGTAGGAAGGGAACTGTTTTTAGGAAGCACCAGCCCTGATTCACTCCCCTGACGGACAACGCGTGCTATTTGAGGTCAGTTGCTCATCCTCTCTGCGCCCCAGTTTCCTCTTCCGCAGCACAGGCGCTCACCATACTACAGCGTGTGTCGTGGAACTGGATGGATAATCAGGGCCCCCCGCAGAGGGCGGGTGCTGCGCAGTGCGAACTCGGGGGCTGTGCTGAATACTTCTCACTCACTGGGAAGGGGGCAGACGTGCTCAGATGCTGACTTTCGCTGCTGGCTATGGAAATCCGCTTCAAGGAAGGGCCTGTCCTGGAAGGACCTGCTTCTGACCAGAGAAACAGGCCGACAGAGCACGGTAGGTTTCTGTAATGTACGAAAAGCCTCTCGCCCGTCCCTGCAAAGTTCCCTGGAGCGTCAGGAAGAAAAGTAATCCCTCCGCTTGCTTTAGGCTGGCTCAAAATCCCAAAGTGATGTATTTGCAAGGGTCTTCACACATCTTCCGGTTTCATGGTCTTCAAAGTTTGAAGAAAAAGTTCTACTGATTTAAAACAAACAGTGAAGTTTTGCATAAGACCCACTGTATCAGACGGAAAACGGCAGCACTGTTGAGACTGACGTCAGGTGAGGCTGGGGCTGCACTCGGGCCTCTCAGTACCAACCTTTTGCCATCCACAGTCCAAAGGACCCTCCTCAGAGCCGCCAGGGTTTCTCTGATGACACAATTTGAAAACATCCTGACAAAGATTCTCTCCGTGACCAAACTCTACACAGCCCCTCCTAATTCTTTTTCAACCAAGTCTCAGTTTTTGGACCTCTGTGTTCATCTCTCTCTGTCTTGTTCACTTTTAGCTGAAGAACCCTACTAAGCTGGTTGAGCTGCAGTCTCCATCCTCCATGGCCGATCGCCCTCCAGATCTCACCAGCCTCCATATCTGATCGGGTTCCTCAGCCTCCACCATCCCCAGGGTGATGTCTGAGCACCTGGCCAGCCTTCATTCAGAAAGAATGCTGTCAGGGCAGTTTAGCCCAAATCCCTCCCCAGCTCCCCCCACTCCCTGCCCTGACCCTGGTCCCTGCTGTTTCTTCTTAGTAATTCTTAGTCATCTTCCACCCCACAACCCCCATCTACTCCTTCACTATAAATCCCCACATGCCCATGCTGTATCTGGAGTCGAGCCCAGTTCTACACTGAGGCCTCTTTTCTCCTATTTCAATCGTCCTGAATGAAAGGTGCTTTGGCTGCTTTACCCACTGTCCAGCTCTGATTTTCTATAACAGTCCCAGTTAGCTTTACCCTCTCATTTCATAGATGGGCAGACAAGTCTTGAGAGATGAGATTACTAGAACCTGGATGTCTTAATTCCAGGCCCAGTGCATGTCTCTTCCCACCACACCAAGAATGACAGGAGCCACTGATAAGGGTGTAATGGAAGTGGTAATGGCAGGGTGTCGTGGTGGGGAGGCAGGGGGAGTCGGGCAGAATGCAAAAAGATGAATAGAAGCAACATTTAAAAGAAAAACAAAACCAAGGGGACATGTCTGATGGAAGGAGGTCAGATGCAGTTCCTTCATCCCTTCATATGTAAAAGACAGTGCAGACAAAGAGAAACAGACCCCACTGTGATGTTGAGAGGAGATGATGCCCTGGCTGGGTGGC
>PVKM010018018.1:0-25341 GCA_004027735.1 Carollia perspicillata
CACAGCCCGGCAACCGTGGACGGCGCTTTTGCAAGCTTAGAATAGCAGGAAGTTGTAATTCCATTCAATGAGAGAGCGGGAGAAGGCAATAAACACAGATAAAAAGAGGTTGTGACAATGTGACCCGAAGATGCTTTCTCAGTCCCTCAACAGACCTACTCTTGGAAAACAATGTACTTTTGGCTGAGCATCCATCATTTGTCTAATTATTACTTGCACTTTACCTTTTCTTATACCATTGGCCAGAGCTGTTCTGTAAACATAGGATGTTTTGTAAACATAGGGAGGACTCAGAATTTCAAATGCCGCTTGTTGCGCCCTGGCCACGGAAGTTCACAGACACGCCAGAAGACCAGTGCTGCTCAACAGAACTCTGCTTCAGGGGAGACGTTCTATGGTATAGAGCACCACATGGCCATGGACCACTTCACTGCATGGCTGGCGCTGCTGACGAGCTGGATTTTATTTTCACTGAATTTCAATTTAAACAACCACGGGTGACTGATGGCTATTGCATTAGGCAGTACTGCGACATAGAGGTTGAAATCTACTAGAACATCAAACATGTAATTTCGTGGAGATCTTTGTTCAGGAAGAAGCTAAATATAAGAAGTCAAATTATTTAAGGAGACTGTGAAGCGTCTAGTGAGACAGATGGCAGGTGGCCATGGCAAAAATCATGATGATTGCACGTGGTGACTAAAGTCGGGGGAACATGCCCCGCAATGGGAAACACGTGACAGTGCCCCCCTTTAAAGAGGGGAGGTCAAAATGATGGAACGTGCCTGACCAGTGACTCAGAGGATGTTTCTAGACCCCGTGAGCTTTCAGAAGCCATCTACAAGGTTCAGTTACAGATCGGGGTGAGGTGTTAGCAATCTCCTAAGTGAGCAGATGTCCTTTACTCGGCAGGCAGATTGAACATTATCTTGTCTTTAAATATTAATGTAAACGTCTTCATTCTGACATTTCTTGTCCTTACTGCTGCTGTTAAAGTGCGGTGAGAGTGCTGATATACCTCTGAGCTTACCTCTGTGTTTATGGTATGTTGAGTTGGCAAATGAAACTCATTTTTCAAGTACCCTCTGAAGGCTTCCCTTTTTCCTCTTTTAATCCACAGAAGATACTGGTGCTGGCATGCTGTAAATGTTTTATGGCAAAATTAAGAGTTTCTAAATACCTTTCACTCTTTGTGTCTCATTATTTCATCTCCTAATAAGTTTCAATCATTTTAGCACCTGCTTAAATTAAAATCCCAAGGAAAAGAGCGTGGGTAGGCAGCAATTAATATGCTTTAAAAATTTGCTGCAAATTACTGAGCGACACGGAGCGTAATGAAGTCACATGCTGGTGTTTTATATATGCAACATAAAACTACTCCATCTTAGTGCTAAAATCCTTCCAAACGTTTGCTTTGTGAGCCACAGCGAACTAGTCTGAAACCTCTCTGGGCAGGGAGGGAACATGAATGCCTTATGACTCTTGGGGACGTTAAGGTGATTTGTACATTGTCTATGTGTGGATATATGTGTGCTTACATCCTTAGAGATCCTCGGTGCCCTGCTGTCCATCCTGTGTGTCTGGGCAGTGACAGGTGTGCTGGTGTACCTGGCGTGTGAGCGCCTCCTCTACCCGGATTACCAGATCCAGGCGACTGTGATGATCATCGTCTCGGGCTGTGCAGTGGCAGCCAACATTGTGTAAGCCCCCCGCCACTGCCCACGAAGCCCGTCTTTAATCCTGTCCAGACGAAAATGTGTTTGTTGTGTTATTTTTTTAAAGATTTTATTTATTTATCTTTAGAGGGGAAAGGAAGGAGATAGGGAGAGAAATATCAATGTACGGTTGCCTCTCATGATTCCCCTGCTGGGAACTCGCCTGCAACCCAGGCATGTGCCCTGACTGGGAATCGAAACGCGATCATTTGGTTCACAGGCCCGCGCTCAATCCACTGAGCTACACCAGCCAGGGCTCTATTTTTTGTTTTTGTTTAATTCTCTGCTGGGGAGGTTGGTGGAGACTTGATGAAGCGTTCAAATGGCTCCATGACCGAAAGGAAGGGTGGTTGCACTAGTTTACGTGCTTCATGTGGGTTTCTAACAGCTACCGTTTTGAAGGCTCCGTATGTGCCAGGGACCGTGCTAAGATCTTTTGATCTACATTATCAAGCTCAATGTTCACCATGTTCCTACTTTACAGATTAGAAAACGGAAACTCAGTGTGGTTAAATAAATTGCCAAGGAGGCGGTGTTGAACCTGGATTTGAATCTAGACCCACCACACTTAGAATCGGGTCCTGGCCATTCTGCTTTCTCACGCATACTGATGGTTCCACATGGGATGTGACTTGCTCCCATTCAGTTTTTATTAAGGAATGTATTATGGGTTCCCAGAGAGCTGAGTTGGTAGGTTCATACATGAAAGTGAAAGCAGTGATAGACAAATGGCTTCTTAAACAGTGTTTTTAAAGAGAGGGTGCAGGGGAATCTCTAAAACTGGAGTAAAACCTGAGCATGCACGCTTTGAGAAAAGCTCCTTGGGTCATTCTAATACCCTTACCTTGTGCCTGCCTCTGTCCCTCACCTCTTAGTTTGCCAACCATTTCTCAAAATCTATGAGCTAAAGAGTTAGAAGAGTGGCATTTCACTTGCTGTCACTGACTAGATCCCTATTTGCCCCACCCCAGTTATACTGAAAATGTGTTTCACGTTGCACTGGGGAGATCAGTGCAAATCTGTTAGCACAAGGAGACCAGTCAGAGCGCATGTCCTCCTGACTGGGGGTCAATGACGTCATCGTTGCCTAGGAGAACAACACGTCCACAAGGCCGCAGGAAGCATAAAGATACTCACAACTTCCCAAGTCGTATGTCACATAAGTTGTATCAATGCTACACAAAGATGAAGGATACCTCTGGCTAACGACCCCATAAGCCTCGACCCTCAATGACTGAGTTTGACTTTCTAAACAGATACCATTTGCATTTTCTTTTTACTGCAACTGCTTTTGAACTTGGACCTCAATTTTCAATGTTCAGAAAGACAATGGAATTGAAAATCATTGACTTTCCTGAGCAATCAGGTAGTTATTAATGGATGAGGATACTGATGACTCTAATGTTTTCTCCCAGAACTGGGATTATAGGTTTCAAGTGCAGCTAGAGGCTGTGTTGTCTGAATAGGGATATCAGAACCATAATTTGGGAATATATTTATTCCCGGGGGACTCAAAATTAGGACAGAAAGTTGTAATACAAGTTGCAAAGAGATTCTAGGATGAAAATTATTGGCAGAGGCTTAAAGCTGTTACATGCTAAATTTTCTCTGCCTGAAACATTCCCTCCCCTCGTCAGCCTATTTCACGCTAACCTTTCTAATCCAACTCAATTGTTTTGTCTTGCCAGCTAAATTGGACTCCCTTGTTTGATTATCTGTTGCAGCAGTTTCTCATACACTTAATATAATTAGAATTCTCCATGTATGTGTGTGTCTTTCTAAGTTCTCTGTATCTCCTTCATACTTACAGCCATAATGGGGAGGGACCATGTCTGTTTTCACTCAGTTTTATGCCCCAGACATTTAACAATGCCTGACATACACGGGTCCCTAAGTAAGTTTTTTTTTTCCCTTCAAATAAAGTGAGTGAAGAATGAATGACAATGTGAGGAGCACACGTGGCAGACCTAGAACAAGCGACGATTAACTGCCAACCATAGCAGGCTGTCTGAAGAACTTGAAGTGGTAACTCCTAACTGAGGTTCTAAGATTGCCCAAACACTGACAGTCTAAAAAGTGTACACGATGTAATAATCGAATTTTGGTGGAGAACAGTCAGTTTGCTTTGTGATAATGGTCTGAGATTTAGCAGACACTCTACTGAAAATAGAGGCACAAGATACCAAACAATAGTTTGTAAAACCTTTGTAACAAAATGTACAGAAAAAGTTTCTAGGCAAAACAGTCCTTGTTGACCATCGGTAAAAAAGTTCTGATTTTACCTTTGGTCTGAACCTCTTGAAGTTGTAGATAAATACAATCAAGTACATAATTTATAATGACTGCCACTGAACTCTGATGTGAATAGGAATGTTAAATTTTGCAGTATTTTATAGGTGTGTGTATATCTATATCTACATTTATAATATTTTAATATATTTTAGTCTCTGGGTAAATAACCACATATACACAAGCACAGTATATTCATTGTTGGCTGTTACAAAATTATTCAAATTTCAAATTCTCATGTAAATGAACAAAATTAAGTGAAATAAAAGATTAAAAAATCCAACCCTGATGAAATTCGCTAATTTTATTTTATCCCTTTCTGCTGCTTTTTGCATTTGAAAGCAGCACATTTAATTACGTTCCCACCACAGCTCCCCTTTAAGCATCACTAGGTACCTGGGATGCAGTGGACCACCATTAAATGATATTTCCCCTCGTCATCGTCAAACACTTGACTTTCACCTAAGAAGGGATGATTTCCAGGTTTTATGTGAAACAATGGCATCAGGTGGATAGAAGGGAAAACTGAGGCAACTCTTCATTGTCTGTCTTTGTGTGGCAAATTTTAAATGCTATGATCCACTTGTGTTCAAAATTAGTCCAATATAGTGTCTCTTAAAACATTGCTATTTCAAATATCTGCCAATTTGGATAATATACGCCACTGTCAACTCTTCCATTACACTGCATAGGTTTGTAAGGGTTAATTTCATGGGTGCTGAGAATGCTGTTCTCTTGTTCAGACTGAGTGTGATCTTGCACCAGAGACGCCCTGGTCACAGTCACAAGGAAGTACAAGCTAATGCCAGTGTCAGAGCAGCCTTTGTGCACGCCCTTGGAGACCTATTTCAGAGCATCAGTGTGTTAACCAGTGCACTCATTATCTACTTCAAGGTGAGTATGTTTGATTTCACCCACAGTCATAGTAATTTTATAGACCAATCTGTATAGAAGTGGATCCTCCAATATTAACTTGAAGGAAAGTGGACAGATGACGTTTGCCTAAACAAACTACTGTGTAAGTTTTCAAACAAACAGGCAAACATTCAAAGCCTGAAACCTTAGACTTAAATTCCTAAGAGCCGTGTCTTTAACTGTAGGGCTTCCAGTCTTTCAGGAAAGTAGTGCCTTTTGTCATGGAGTCAATATGAACCACAGTGGAACCGTGAATACAGTAGGGATCTTGTGTTGTAAGCAACAGAATCTCTAGCTCACTTAAGAAAAAATATATATATAATATATAAATATTGTATGTTATATAATATATGAATGTTATATATTATATGCTATAATATATATTATATATTATATATTATATAATATGCTATATTATATATAATATATATTGTATATAATATATATGCTGAAATTCCCTGGATAAACTGCCACACAGAAATTAAGGTACAAATAAGGGTGACTTCTTTCAGAAACTATCCAACTTCTGTCCCAGACACAAGACTGAAATGAATGTAACTCAGTTTTTCCCATTTCCTGTCATTAAGCTGAAGTTTCCTATTTCTGGGAAAGGGAGTCTCATTGACCTAGTTTGGGTCTCACACCTGCTGCTTGGTCGGGGGAGGGCAGAGCACCTGGATGACGTCCTGCCAGCATCACCCACAGTTGGGGGAGGTAACTGCTCTCCAAAAGGATGGGGTGTTAATGGAAACTGGGACTGGATCTGCAGGGTCACTGGCCCTCAGGGAATTTTCACTACAGATCTCTATTGGGCAGTACCAAGAACGAGCAGGGGAGGTTTAGAGCGGGGGTAGGGGGTGATGGAGGAAAAGAGCTTTAATCTCTGTTCATGTCATGACGGCCCAGTTAGCAGGGACTCCACATTATATTCACTAACAAATGAAAACATGTAAATGCAAATTACAAAGACAGATCAGAATTCATTTGAGCAAATGCTCGCTGAAAGCTTTAAGGAAAGCGCTTCAAAATTATATGGGTTAGTGGAGTTTGAGAGTATGCTTGTAAAGGTTAGGTGGTTGCCAAGGTTCTTAGAGATAATGAGGTACATACTTTTCTGTGGCACAAAACTGCATCAGAGGCAGAATAGCAGGCGTTTCACCCCGCGGCTAAGGGGGCCAGTAGTAGTGGGGCGAGGATGAGGCCTCGGCTCGTCCTCTTTGACAGTACCAAGGATGCCTTCCTTGAGTATGTGCCATACTTGGGAGGGGAAAACCAAAGTACCTCCAGTCTGCCAAGACCAAGATTCAGCTGTACTTCCTTCATACGCAACCTCTGGGCCGATGACATGCTTCCTTCTCATCAAAATGAAGGCTGAAGAGTCAGTGGGCATTGTGCAAATCAGTCTATCACATGCTCTGTATTTCTCTTAATTCCAGAGAAGTTAAATCAGGCCTCTTGAGAAAACACCCAGGAATATCTTTCCTATTGCTTCTCAAATTATGGGAGAGCATGTCCTGCAGTCTTTCTTCAGAAAGTGTTGCCTCTGAGTTGAACGTCAAGTGTCAGGACGGTGAAAGGGTGATGGAGAGGGAAGGAAACAGGGAGGTTTACTGATTTTATTAACCAGACTTTCTGGCAAGGAGGCGCAGAAGCAGTTAACCAAAGTCCCTGTGTTTTCTAGCCAGACTATAAAATGGCCGACCCAGTCTGCACCTTTGTCTTTTCCGTCCTGGTTTTGGCCAGCACCATCAGCATCTTAAAGGACTTCTCCATCTTACTCATGGAAGGTAGGAGTGATTTTGCTCTTATTCCTAGGATCCATGTTTCCTCTTCCCTATGACCACAAAATGGAGTGGCCTCGCTGTTAATAGCAGCACAGAAAATATTTAAACTTATAAGGAATTTGGCAGAAAACAAATACTATGATTTTCTTTCAGGTAAAAACCAGTAAAAACTATTGGCTTCTATTTTTCCTCCAACAAATGTTAAATGATATGGCTCGGTGTAAAAACAATATGTACAAACACTGGAGATAGGCATGGAGGAAGTTATTGCAAAGATATTAGTTTATCCCTAAATGTACGGAAAAGACCCAAGAAAGGCTGCATAGATGTGTTCTTCAAGTTGCATGGTAACTATTGTGAAGGATTTGCCCGACACCCTTGTTAGACTGGGCCTGTGGTTCTCCAGCTGTAGTGGCATCAGAATCACTTGGAGGGTCTGTTAAAACACAGATTGCCGGGCCTCCCCCCCCCACCACTTCCTGAGATGGTAGGTCTGGGCTGGGGCCCAGGAATGTGAATTTCTAACAAGATGCTGCTGCTGCTGGTCTGGGGAGAACCACTGGACCTGTCATTCCATACCACTAAAGAGATTTCCTTAGGAGGAGACTGTGAACAACACCCCCAAAATTCAACCAGAACCAGAGGTTTGCACTACATCAAACATTCAGATGATCAAAAATACCTGGCTATTGGCTGAACACTTCTTTTTTGTCTAGCATATTTTGATATAAGGCAGATACAGTCTCACAAGGCAGTTGCTTTCAAAACAGCTCACGTTTCCATAGTGTTTACTGCCGGGGCTACCTTTCAGGGTTCTGTTCTCAGTGGGCCCTGTCATTGTTGGCAGATGATGATGTTGACAGCAGTGAAACAAAATGGAGTCGAACGTCACGGAGTAACAAGCGAACTTCCTCACCCTGGAGGTGACAATGTCTGGTTTGACAAGTCACAAATACACCTACTTCCTTTCCTGAGGGCCAATAGCTGCACTGCAGCTGTTGTTGCTATGATGGAACTTACTGACTAAGAGGGGGATAAAAGACAAATTGGTCCACAATTTGAGGTGACTATATCCCACTTTCCCTGTCTTTCTCTGTAGATCTTCCCCGGTGATTATCAAGGGGAGAAAGGACAGCTAGTCATTGGAACTGTCAGATAACTACTATCTGAAAGATGCTTAATTTTTAAACTAGGTTTTCAAATTAGGTTAGCATAAAAGAGTAGTTATCTTTGGTAAAATATTAAAATAATATGGAAGGTAAAAATGAATTTTAAAAGTCTCCCCATTTTTCCACCTTTGAATTCTGAGTCCCATTCATCAAGAGTAATGCCTACTAATAAGTTGACACATATCTTTCAAAGATAACTATGCATTTATGTATGTACATGTTATATACACACAAGCATAAATATATATGTGTGCCATGTGTGTAATATATGTATAGTGCATGTGCATATGTATTTATGCATGTTTTAAACAAATGGGATTCTGCACTTGTTTTTTTCACTTTCCATAACTAATATGGAAAGATTTCCAATATGATAAAAAATATCTAGAAAGATACATAGAAACACCCCATTCTTTTTCCATAGCTACAAAGTATTCTGCTGAATACATGTACTTGCTTATTGATGGGCATTAAAATGATGGTATAATCACCATTCTTGTATATATGTATTTTTAGCACTTACATATCTGTGGAATAATTCCTAGAAATGTTATGTCTATTTCAAAAGTTCTGTGCATTTTAAAATTTGACAGATACTGCCATGTCTGCCAAAGATCCTAAATCAGTGTCCTTTTGGCCAACAGACTACACCAGTGCCCATCCCCTCACATGTTCAGCATTGCTGGGTGTTGTCAAACTGCTGACTCCTTCCTAATCTGATAGGGGAAATATCTTATCTTATTGGCCTCACATTTAATTCTTCAACTGAGTCATGCCGAGTGATTTTTTTCATATATTTATTAATCTGGGAAACTATTTTTTAAACACTAATTTGAGTATTTTCCTGGCTGCATTAATATTTTTGCAGGCTCTCCGTCAGAAAAGAAAAGGTTTCTAGAATGTGATGGAGCACTGAGGTCAGTGGGAGCACATCCCTGTGCTTGTCAGCATTATTTCATAGAGTAAAAGAAAGAATAGTGGAATTGTGTTCTCCATAAATGTAGAGGTAAAGAGGCAAGAGAGACAAAGGGTAATGGGATCAGGACTTCATCTCAGGGGTCCTTGGTGAATGGTAGCAGGTCTTCTGAAGTCAAAGGGAAGTCCCCAGAGATGACCCACTGGGCATAATGGTCAACTTTGGGTCACAACACCTAGAGTCTAGCATTTGCATAACAGCTCACACTCAGAGCATAAACTCTGACACCCCACTTATCTATGTGGCCTTAAGAATGCTTTTTAATTTCTCTGTGTCCAAATAGCAATTGTTACACTGATAACTAGCTCTTCAAGTCCTTGTAAATATTAAAGTAAAATAATCACTATAAATAAGGTGCTCAGCACAAACCTTGCCCTGTAGTAGGCCCTCAATAAGGGTATGCTATTATTATTACTACTACAACAGAACCACTTCACCCATGACTCCAACACATTCTATGGCTCATCTGGGACGAAACTCCTTTAATTTGTTTCTGGCATCCTGAGCTTTGCACAGCCCATTCAGTGAAAGGACATGTTGACCGGCTCTTTATTGCCTCCATGAAACAATATGAAGTGGGATCACAGTAAACTCAAACTGTAGAGAATATTAAAGTAGCCCTAAGAGGAAAATCCTTGTGAGCAAAGTCCTTAACTCCAAGGAAGGAGGGTTAAGGATGCTCTCTATATTTTTAAGTAAATGCTTCCCAACTAGCTGGTCATGACAATCTGGGAAGCTTTCTGAAAATACCTATGCTCAGGCCCCATGCCCAGAGACTCTGGTACAACTGACTGGGGTGGTGCCTGGCTTTGATGTTTTCTAACATGTGGCCAAGTTTGAGAACCACTGCAAAGTAGAACACTGTCCAGTGGCTTATAAATGTTGGTACAATGGTTCTCAACATTGACTTTGTGTTAGAGTCATCAAACAAGCATCAGAAGTAGTGATGCTGTGTCTTATCCCTAGAGGGTCTGATTTAATTGGTCTTGTATGTAACCCCGTCATCAGGATTTTTAAAATCTCCTCCAGTAATATTATCATGCATCCAAGGTTGAGAGCCACTCTGGAAGTGCGTAGATTTCAGAGCCTCAACCACAGAAATTTTCTTCAGGAGGATGGGAATGCAGCCGAGGCATATTTATTTTTAACAAACACACCAGGTATTGGGTGTGGTATCCATATGATTGAAGTAGAGGCTAAAAGGTGGTCAGCCTTAGAAATCTCTTCTACGGCCTTCTCTTTGGATTGTCTTTAGTTGGCAGGGATTTACTACTGCATCCAATGGCTTTTGACGTTGTTGCGCTAGTTGAACTGGTGTTATCTTTCACAATTCTAACCAACCATTGGTTCCTGTAGTGAGCCAAAGCAAGCAACTTCACACTTTTCATACCCTCTAGTCTTCTATATGACAATCCTTGCAATGTTTGAAAAAAGCAATTCTACTTCCCTAGCCTGCTCTTCTCCAGGCTCAGGACACCCCAGTTCCTTCAGCCCCAAAGAAAAGCTGAGTGGCTGCCGAGCAGACCACCCACCTTCCTGTGTGCTCCCCACTGTTCCTTTAGAAACTAGGATGGCAGTTAAACTGGTACATTCTGTGCCCTGAACTTCAACCCCCAGCTAATGAATCTAAATCAATATTTTTATTTAAATTTTAATTTTTTATTGAATTTATTAGAGTGACATTGGTTAATAAAATTGTATAGGTTTCCTGTACAATTCTATAACATATCATCTGTATACTGCATTGTGTGTTCACCACATGAAATCAAGTCTCCTCCCATCGCCACCTACCTCCCTATAGCTTCTTCTATCTCCCCTGGACCCCCCTTTCCCTCTGGTAATCACCATATTGTTGTCTGTATCTGAGGTTTTTTTCATCTTTTTCACCCACCTCCCAACACCCCTCCCCTCTGATAGCTGTCAGTCTGCTCTCTGCTCTATGAGTCTGTTTCTATTTTGTTTGAAAGTTTAGGAAAATTTTACAAACTGAATAATATATTGATATTACAATGTTAGGATTACAATGCAGTTCACTCAACAGACCTGTTGGATAACTAACATTGGTATAGCATCCCAGTTTACAAAGGGCAGTTATTTTCTGATATGCTCCTCAACGTACTTTGTGAACTACATATTGATCTTATCACCCTCATTTTATTGCAAATGATGCTGAAAATTAGAGAAGTTCCAAGATTTGGGTAAACTCAAAATGGTTATAGCCACAATGCTAACCCAGGATTATCTGATACCAAATCCCGGATTATTTCATTTTGCTTCCAGAGTGTATGCAAAGGTAATTGGGAAAAGCACGATTGGTTTAATAATACACCCTGGAAATGAAGGATGATCACATAACTGTTGTTGATTATTGCACAGTAAAATCTGCAAATATTTGTCATGAGCTTTTGATCGAGAGTAAACCCTTTGCAGTCGGTGAATGCGATTTGTACACATTTGAAATAAGAAACTGTAAATGGAGATGGCACACGTTGATACCTGGGCGGGGACACTGCAGACCCAATTAGCCATCTCCATGAGCTATATCAGTTGAATAACAGCAACCTCCCATTCAACAACCACCCACTCCTTCCTTTTGTCAGGGGTGCCAAGCAACCTGAGCTATGACGCGGTGAAAGAGCTCATTTCGGCGGTGGACGGGGTGCTGTCTGTGCACTGCCTGCACGTCTGGTCTCTAACAATGAACCACCTGATTCTCTCAGTGCACGTTGCTTCAGGTCAGTGAGTTCTGTAAACACCCTGGACAAAATCCACTCTTTGTTCTATAAATTCAGTAATTTTCCTCCTCTTTGTAGAGCTGCCCTTAGTGCCTGCTTCCTGTCAAAACAACTGTGAAGTGTTTTGTATTACCAAGGGCCTTTGAAAATCATCCCTCCTGTCAATGTCGTCATGGCAACAGGGATAGTGATGACATCCCTTGAGGCCTACTGAAGAGGGTAGAGAGTAGAAGAACAAAGGGGTAAAATGCCACCCAAACTTCAAGACCTTAGCTCTGAGAAATTAGACTTCACCTGCTTGATGTGGCACCCATATGGTTAGTTAAATAATAAGAATGATTTAAACAATTAATCTCCATTGAGTACCTCCTGTATATGAGATGCTTTGCCTATCACTAAAGATAGAAAGAGGAAGGATGTACCAGCTCTATCCTTAAGGTTCCAACAATCTAAAAAACATGCTAGTAAAAATTAATAATTTTTTAGTGAATGGTTAGAAATTCTACAACCATGTGTGACAATACCCAGGATGATGGGTTTATTGTAAAAACTGCCTTCTCAAGTAGGTGGTGATTTTGTCCTCAACATATCCTAGGGCTGAGGAAGTGGGCTGTGGGAGGAGTCTCACTGCCTCACAAGACAGCTCAGGCCAAGTATGAGCTACAAGTATTAGATACTTTAGGCTGCTAAAAAATAACTCAAGAACTTACTTAGTGGCAGGGTACAGGGATGTTGGTGACAGTCATCTGAGGACTTGGTTTTCTCAGATGTCCTCGTCTTCTTTGAGAGGATCAGATCTGGCCACAGGGAATTTACAGCATCCACGGCACCAATATTTTATTGCAAATGGAAGAATCTAGTAATCAGGTTACCTTGGAGGGAACTTTATAGCCTCCTGACACCTTTGGGGACAAGAGAAAAGATGGAGTAAGGGTTGCTGCTCTAAGAAAAGTCTGTGGGGAGCTCTAAAGGCTTCCTGCCTCCTGTCACTAGTCTTGATATAGCTTCTGATTAGATACAAGGGCTGCAACCCAGCGGTCCTTGGGGACTGGTGAGCAAAGTTGTATAAGAAATAACCATTCTGTCTTGGCTTTTTTTAAGGGCTCATTTCCCCTTCTATAAGCAGCTCCTAGGAGTGCCAGACCCCAGAGAAAACTGTGAGAAAGAGCTCCCACAGTGACGGGGTACTTCGCTGCACTAGAATTTCCCCCCTGCCTTGTCTGAGTATCTGTAGCTGATTGTCAGAGCCAACCTGCCTCCTTCCAAGCCCTTGGCCTGGGCCCCACCCCACAGAGTACTGGAAGCTGGAGGTTTACTAGTCACCTATGTGTGTGCAATCGATGCCAGTCTCACTATGGTTCCTTTTCAACAGCAGCCAGCTGGGACAGCCAGAGTGTTCGGAAGGAGATTGCTAAAGCCCTCAGAAATAGCTTTCCTGTGCATTCACTCACCATTCAGATGGAATCTTCAGCCGACCGGGACTCTGACTGCCTTTTCTGTGAAGATCCCCAGGACTAGTTCAGTCACACTGTCAGTACACCAAGTGTGACAGGTCACTAAATGATGCTCTGCAGTTTCTGGAACATAAGAAATAAAGCACCAAAGGAAGATGTTTGAGAAATTGATGACACAATACAGTGCACCTTTTATACTCCTTTATTTAGCTCCATCGACCATGAGTAAGATAAATTTAGATTCACCAATCAATTGGATTATCAACTCATCAGTAGCTGTGTTCAGTTTCAGGAATGTGTGTGTAGCTCATTCCTGACGGAGCCTGAAATAACAGCTGTCTGTAACTGCAGGCAATAAAAAGTTCATTGCCATTCAGTGGCACAGCCCAAGGGTGACTGAGTAAAAATGAACTCAGGAAAGTCTGATCAGGAATCTGTGGCAAGGCAAAGAGTCACAAAAATTTCCCAAAACCCAAGAAACAAAAATAAGATGAGCCAAGTTGGAGGCAAAAGAGAATCTGGAGGCCTAATACTTCTTAAGAACTTGATTTTTCGAACAAGCTGTCAAATGGTAATATGATTTGGGGCAAGTTTTTTTAAATCCTCACCTGAGGACATGCTCATTGATTTTAGTGAGAGGGGCAGGTAGGAAGAGAGAGAGGGAGAGACCATTGATTGGTATGTGCCCTGACCAGGGACCCAACTCACAACCTAGGCATGTGCTCTGACCAGGAATCAAACCTGTGATGTTTCAGTTTATGGAGCAAGGCTCCAGCCAACTGAGTCACACCAGCCAAAGTGGGGCAATTCTTTTGAATTCTTGTCTATCAACATCACTACTCATGAAATGGTGTAGAAATGCCCTCTCTTCATCTTGCTTATAAGTTATGTTGTAATATGTCTGAAACTACTGAATTATATTTTACTTCTCTGTATGAAAATTTTGTATAAATTAAAATTTATGAAATTACTGTTTTGGGGGTATTTTCATATGGTATGACCTATAAATAAAAGAAAATGGGGAGACATAGAGAGGCAGAGTACTTACCCCAAGTCACATGGAAAATAATTTAATCATAGAATTAAGGTAAGAACTCCCAGGTCTCGAATAATACTTATGGAGCACTGACTATTGCCTAAGTATTTTACTAGGCTGTTTATCACCTTTCTTCATTCAAATGATAATTTTGAGAAGTTGTTGTTAATACCATCATTGCACAGATAAGAACATACAGCTCATCTAGGTTAAGTAAATTAACCGTGTTATTTATTCATTCATTCAAAAACATTTTTTGAGGCCAGCTATTGATTGAGCATTGGTGAACCAAGCCGCTAGGGCCTTTGCCTTCATAGAGTTCCTTTCCTATTGTGGGAGAGATAGGCATCACACTAATAAACACCACTGAACACCACCAAGAAAGGACTACAAATAGTGACAAGTGATGATGAGAGAAGAGATGCTGATTTAGATTGGGGGCAGACAGTGGAGAGCCTCTATGAAGAAATAGCTTCTAAGTTGAGAGCTGAACAAAAAAGTGAGTGGTAAGTAAATGAGAAGGAGGAGGAAGCTGGTTCTTGAAGTGTAAGATCATGACTGGAGACACTGAGGAACGAACTTGGTGTATTTGAGGAACTGAAGGAGGGCCTGTGGCTGGGAGCACTAAGTGAGGGGGTGAATTTAAAAATACATGAAATGGGAGAGATAAGGAAGTTCAAGTTGGAAAGCAGCTGAGGCCCAGATCTATTTTACCCAAAATCTCATCTACACTTTATCTTTGAACATGTTTATTTTTTGGCTGTTTCTGTTTTTAAATTATATTTTATAATCAATATTACTCTCTAATAGATTCAGATGTACACTGTAGTGGTTAAACCAGCATGTACTTTAATGAGGTGACCCCCCGATATTTTAAGTACCCACCTGGCCCTATACATAGTTATTACAATCCTTTTGACCAAGTGATCTGCATTGACAATGAACCACTATTTCAGAATTGCATGAGAAAGATGAATCTATGTTCTTCAAAAAATCAGATGAAAAAAAAATTCCTGAGTTTAAAAGCAAAGGACTGAGAGACAGGACTTCTGGCCAAGATGGAGGAGTAGGTAGATAGACTTTGGCTCCTTGAACAACCAAAAGAAGGACCACAGGAAATTTAAAAACAAAAAACAACCACAACTGCCAAAAAACTGAACTGTGTGGAAGTCCAACAACCAGGAGTTAAAGAAGAAACATTCATTCAGACTAGTAGGAGGGGTGGAGATGAGCAGCTGGGCGGAGAGGACTCATGGCAAGGCAGCAGCTGGAAGACTAGGTGAGCAAGACAGTAGCTGGCCACCCCACAATTGTGTGCAGATAAACTGGGAGGAACAACTGGGGCGGAAGACAGACTCCACAACCCAGGGTTCCAGCATGGGGAAATAAAACCTCAAAACCTCTGACTATAAAAACCTGTGGGGATTATCGCAGAAAGAAACTCCCAGCCTCACAGGAGACTTCATTGGAGAGGCCCACAGGGTCCTAGAACACACAAAAACCCACCCACCAGGGAACCAGCACCAGAAGGGCCCAATTTGCTTGTGGGTACTGGGGGAAGTGACTGAAAGCTGGCTGAAAGCCAAGTAAGTGGCATTGTTCCCCCTAGCACCCTTTCCCCACATATAGCACAACAACACAGCAATGTGGGTTGCCCCACCCTGGCGGACACCCTTACAATGTAACAGGTGTGTCGTGACAAAGAAACATGGCCCAAATGAAAGAACACGTCAAAACTCCAGAAAAAGAACTAAGCGACAAAGATACAGTCAACCTATCAGATGCAGAGTTCAAAATGCTCACAGAAATGGTAATCAGGATGCTCACAGAAATGATTGAGTATGGTCACAAACTGGAGGAAAAAGTGAAGGCTATGAAAAGTGAAATAAAGGAAAATATACAGGGAACCAACAGTGAAGAGAAGGAAACCAGGACTCGAATCAACAATTTGGAGCAGAAGGAAGAAGTAAATAGTCAATGAGAATAGAATGAAGAAACGGAAATTCAAAAAAATGAAGAGAGGCTTAGGAACCTCAGGACACCTTTAAACATTACAACATCTGAATCATAGGGGTGCCAGAAGGGGAAGAGGAAGAGCAAGAAACTGAAAACTTAACTGAAAAAATAATGAAGGTGAACCTCCTTAATCTGGCAAAGGAAATAGACTCACAGGAAGTCCAGGAAGCTCAGAGAGTCCCAAAGAAGTTGAACCCAAGGAAGCAAGGCACATCATAATTACATAACCCAAGATTAAAGGTAAGGAGAGAATCTTAAAAGCAGCAAGAGAAAAGGAGAGATTTACCTACAAAGGAGTTCCCGTCAGACTGTCAGCTGATTTCTCAAAAGAAACCTTGCAGGCAAGAAGGGGATGCAAAGAAGTGTTGGAAGTCATGAAAAATAAGGACCTACATCTAAGATTACTCTACTCAGCGAAGCTATTATCTAGAATGGGAGGGCAGATAAAGTGCTTCCCAGATAAGGTAAAATTAAAGGAGTTCATCATCACCAAGCCCTTATTATATGAAATGTTAAAGGGGTTTATCTAAGGAAAAGAAGATCAAAACTATGAACAGTAAAATGACAACAAACTCATAACAATCAACAACTGAACCTATAAGTAAAAACAAACTAAGCAAACAACCAGAAGAAGAACAGAATCACAGAAATGGAGATCACATGGAGGTTTATCAGTGGGGAGGAGAAGAGAGGAGGGTGGGGGAAAAGGTACAGGGAATAAGAAGCATAAATGGTAGGTACAAAATAGATGGGGAGGTTCAGAATAGTATGGGAAATGGAGGAGCCAAAGAACTTATATGTACGACTCATGGACATGAAATTGTGGGGGGAGGGGCTGGTGGGAGGGGGGTGCAAGGCAGAGGGGAATAAAGGGAAGAAAAAAAGTGGGACAACTATAATAGCATAATCAATAAAATATACTTTAAAAAGGTGAGGAACTGACAGTGCTTTCTTAATGTATCCTCTCCCAGGAAGCACTAAACTTATAGCATCTCCACACAGAGTCTGGCTAAGGACAAAAGAAACCTGAACTAATGGAAATGGTTGTGGGCTGACCTGCTGAAAGACCTCACCCCCAGAGAGCCTGAGCTATGCTGGGGACACTGGAGATGTGAAAGGCAGACATTAACAACATGGTGGAAATAGGGAACTCTGTTGGGAGAATGTACATGAGAGGGAGTTAGAAACCATGATTGCTGTCCCTTTCTGCTTCCTCCTGGATCTGTGACCTTGCACTGGTCCTCATTTCTCTGAGCTTCTAGTTCCTCATCTAAAAATGGGGATTATATTCAATATTTTTCATCAAGGGGTTTCTGTTAGAATAATATGAGACAATAAATGTAAAGAACAGTTTTTGCGTGTGATGGAAGTGAGCCCTCGACAGATGTTCTTTTCAATCCAGGGTCTCTCAACCTCAGCATTATTGATATTTTGGGCCAGGTCATTCTTTGCTGTGGAGGTTGAGGCATGAAGACTCGGAACTTGAAATGGCTGCCTTTTGACAAGAGGCCAGCAGGATAAAAAAAAATAAGCTGAGGCTGCTCCATTCATTCCAGGGCTACTTCTGCTCACTTTCCAGGTCTTCCATCAAGGGGGCACGAGTATTTAATATGATTTGTCTGAAACCAGGACATTCTTTGGGCTCTATTTTCATCTTAGACAGGGTTACTGGGTCTTACAGCGAGGGGCACCTGCTCTCATTCTTTTCTCTCCTTGGCCCCTGGGTAAGTAAACGTAGGCGGTGTCTCCTTGATCCAGACCCATGCGTGGCTCTGTCCTTTTCTTCTCCAGCTCCTTGGAGCACAGAGCTGAGTGGGTGAGATAGACCAAGGCCTTCTCTGCAGATCTGACCATCCATCTCTCATCTCTCCCTCTTACTCCCTGTCTGCGCAGGGAGAATTGAATGCCCTGCTTTTAAGATTCAGATTTAAACAGTAGAAAAGAAATGGATGGCTCACTTCAGTCTCTAGCCCAAGCAGTCCATTCTAAACTGTGAAATATTTCACTGGGTTATTGGGTCGGTGATGTGACATTTTGGTTCATATTCTGCTATTATTCTTTGTATGGCAACTTCTCTTCTCCATGGGGAAGATGGGTAGTGGCAAGGCCAGATTCTCTCATTCTGAATCCTCGGTCATATAATACTACCTTACACCATCTCAGCTTCAGTCCTTACCTCCAACAAGATGTTTAGGAAGGATTAGTAAGTTCCACTTTGAGTATGTTATCTAAATGTGTAAATGTCCATTAGGAAGTTAGAAATTTGGTCATGGACCTTAGGATACAAAACTTCTTGGGATCTTTTTTCTAGTCTGGGCATGTGTATGAATATACAGAGAGGCTTTTTACAACTAATCTTTATTTCCTTGTCACATTTTGGCAATAAATCCCTTTTACTGTATCTTGAAATTCTAATTTGTCTATTGCAAAACTTCACATAAAAGAAAATATTTCCACCTCAGAAAACTGCCTTTATCTCAGTGCTAAAGCACTGGGACCAACCAACAATGCAGCTGTAGAAACCCAGAGACCTGCGAGATAAGCCTACGAAAGCATTTGAATTGACCTCAGCAGTTGAAGCCATGCATAACTTAAATATTTACCTACAAAGACACATAAATGGATGTGAGTGATTCACAGTCCTGAAGTGTATCTGGGCCCCTGTTGTTGGGCATTGTTCCTGGCACTGGAGCTATAAAGAGGGATCAGGCACAGTGAGTGCTTCTAAGTCCTGACTATGAGTCAACATCACCTGTGGAGGGTAAAATAAAATAAAGATGTGCAGGTCTATACCCTGGAAATCTTGAGCCAGTGGGTCTCATTTGGAACCTGAACTTCTGTATTTTTTAGAAAACATACCCAGAGATGATTCTAAAGAACAGCCAGAATGTAGAAGAACCTCAACCAAAGGAGGTCTCCCACAGAGTGTGGGGTCTTCAGACACACACTCAGCCATGCACAGTAACATCTTGCATTGCAATGGTGTGGATGGGGATGTAAAGGGGGCGCAGAGAAAGTGATGAGGATTGCAATGTGGGCATGGCCACGAAGGCTTCATGTCATCGAGGTGACAACCATGCTGGACTCAGTATGCATGTGGAGGTTCTCCAGGTTGATAAAGGAAAGGATATTCTCAATAAAAAAGATTATGTGTACGGCAATGCTTATGTTTGTTAGTTTTTATTTAAATAGCAGAATACATGTGGCAAAAGAAATTTTAGATTCTGTGATCTTTAAAACTACATAACTTTTGCTACTTTGTCATTACTGATGCTGTAGAGAACAGGAGTTCTGTCTGCGATGATTTTTTTGTCATCGTCAGCACCTGGCAGGATGCTGGAAGCCTGGCAGGCATTAGTAATTGTTGAGGCGATGGCTCTGGGGCGACGTGTGGGCCTTGTCATTATTTTTCATTTGCATTTGTATTTTTCTGAAATTCTGAGGGCCAAGAAAACATTGACTTTGACTAAGGAGGTCACATCTGTGCCATCTCTGCGAATCAATCAGCGCCACTGAAATAGCTTAGCATTCTGCTGACAGCTCACCCTGCTCCGGGGGGACAAATACACTCGTCTGCCACCTCAGTAGCACTGAGAATCAGGCGACCAGAATTAGAGGCGCTCAAGTTCCTAATGTTCCCTGCTTCAGGTGGCTCTCAACACGGAAAGGACAGGTCACCCCAAATCATGTCTCCTGTCCCAAGGACCGACTGGATGATTTTCATTTCCACATTCTGTGCAGGACAGAGCCCTTAAGACCAGATGAACTTGCAAACACACAAGTTCCAGTGTAATTCTTTGCTCTGCTTTCTTCTTATTATTAGGGTTACCTTTATTTATTTTTTTTTTTTGTCAGAGACACACTAAATGCCAGGCAATCATAAGGAAGGGGGATTTGTATGTCAACTAAAGGAACTGCCCCTAGCTCCATTTGTGCTGTTTCCTGAGATTCTATTTCTTTAGTTGGCTGGATTGATGACCCCGGATGGTAGATGTTTTCGCGGTAAAACACAAGACAACCTGCACTAGGGATTTCAAGGATGTAAAATAAAAGAGCAGATGCCACCAAGGGACTTTATGTGCCAGACATCAGTTTTGAAGGTCGGTTCACCCTTTGCCTTTCCTTGGCATGGTTGGAACTCCAGGCCACTGAAGTCACTGGCAGGGAGTCGTTGAATTCTTTACTTCATGGGAACGTATTCTCTGTGGCCATCAAAACATTAATGACCTTTCATGTCTTTCAAAGCCACATGCCTTATTCTTCAGAGTACTAAAATCAACTAACTTCACCGCCACCCTCCATCCACAATATGCTCCTCTGTCGCCCAGCACCCAATCGACATCTATCTCGGGCTCCATGGTGATGTCAGTGCCCATAAAAGAAATTTATGGGTTCCATATGTTTGGTTACAGATGGGGAATGGGGATGTTGAAGGACACGAAGGAAAGAAGGTTCGTACTTTGAACATCAGTTCAGTAGTCAGATCGCCTGAGTCTGAATCTTAGCTCTTCCCCTTATTGGCTCTGCGACCTTGAGCTAGTTACTTAAATGCTCTGGCCCTCTGTTTCCTGATCAGCAAAACTTTCCTATTCAGAAGTATGAAAATTTAATACATTAGGAGACTTACAGAGGTTGGACTTGTGCACGGCACAGCATGCAGCTAGCACTCAGTAAATGTTAACTATTATCTAGTACTATAAACAAAATGAGTGTGTATGTATGTGTGCACAAACACAGAGATTTATATCACCCAAACTTTTAAAAGGCTTTGAGTCGTCAACACAACTCTCATAAGAGACTGAGAAAATGACTGGGTGAGAATTACATAGCCCTTTCTCTCCCACGGAGCACTGAGGCTCACTGAGATGAAGGCAGTTATCTGAGAGCGTTACCTAGGGAGGGAGGCACGGAGTCGTTAAAATAGCTGAGTCCCTTTCTGACATGCTCTGAAACATTCTGCTTTTATCTCCAAAGCAAAAGCTGAATTAGTTACTCAAAGTGCATTAACAAAATATAACTGTCCAGCTCAGGGAAGGCAGAGCCACAGATCTCCCAGAACTCCTCCCTTTTCTATGAAATGTCACTTCCTTGGTCCCTCTCCTTCTGATCTCTGAGTTGTCATTGCATATTGGGATCACTTATGTGTTAAATTTTGCAAGCCCACAAGGACCTTTACCTCTCCAGTGTCAAAAAAAAGAGCTTATGGGCACATACATTATATAGACTGTCAGAGAATGCTGCTCCCCAGCTCCATTCCCACGCAATGAAGCAGGAGCCAGAGAATCCAGCAAAGAGACAAGCCTCATTCTCCGCAATTAGCTTCAAGTACCTCCAGGAAATGGCTTATCTCCCTGCATTCCCAGTTTGGGATCACAGAGCAATCTGTTTAAATGACGAATTACAAAAGTCATTAAAGGCACCAAGGAGCATTACCTTTGAATGCCCACCTCCCAGGGTTTACAAGCCCTGCTTGGCTTGGCAGTGATGAAACCACTTAACAGTCCAGCACAGGCGGATGTTAAAAAAAAAAAAAAGAAAAGGTGACCATATGTGGTTCAGTTTCTCAACTTTCAGATTTCACACTTAATGTTTGTCATTCTGTTACTGGACACCTGTTTAAATTATTTTAAAATGTTAAAGTGTGTTGTTTAAGGCAAAATCAAGAAAAAAATGTTTTGGGTTAAGGTGCCATCTTTTGATCACTAAAATCATGACAGAAAATGTTTTTCATGACACCAATCAGGACTGTAACGAGAATACACTCTTCCACTGTCAATCTTTTCTTGGGGGGAAGAACCCGTTTGGGGAGCAGATCAGTTTGAGAGAGATCAAACGTGATCAGGGCACTTTTGAAATCACCCTGGTCATTGGTATGAAAGCCCACTGCGGGGAGAGAATGGTGGTCAGAAACCCGGAAGCCCTCGGCAGCTGTAAAATACGAACAAGCTTGTGCTTCTTCAACTGTAAAGGCCAAGAGGCAGTGAGGTGTCAGGCTGAACTGCACCCCTTTCAGCTGTGTCGGTCAAGCCCAAGGAGACACCTATGAATTGCCCTATATTTCCTTTCTTTAAAGGGGTATCCATTTGGTAGAAACATAATTGTCCCATTTGCATCTGTTAAAACTACACGCACAGTCTGATGCTACCACAAATGTTATTTCCCTAGGTCCGTAGGGTTTCGGTGTGTTTGGGGGTGTTACAGAGGAAGAAAGAACACCAGCTGTCCCGAAGGTACTGTGAAACGTGGTAAGTTAACCTGTACAATAGCATCAGAGTCAGATGTGACTTCAGAGTCTTATTTGAAGTTGAACGGCATTCTCCAAATGGGAATCAGCAGGAACTGAATAAACTAAGGCCCTGTTTCTTTTCCATCCCCTCCCCTATTTTTTCAGAGATGAATGCGGCATTTTATGTGGCAAATACATGGGATTTCTTACCAAGAATTCCTGTTACTGCCCCATTCTCCATTTCAAATTTTTCTCTGACATGGCAGAAGTCCACCATCAGAAAAATACGGGAGCCTGTATCAACATTTTGTTAGAGCAATACTTTTGATGGATAATTAGTGGCCCAGAAAGATGAAGCCTCTGTTTCTGGTTTCTCCTTTCTCGTACTGCTCAGCACTTTGGAGGAACCGGGATGGGGAAGAAGACAGCTCTGATTTCCCTGGCTCCATGAGCTCTGAATTGAGAAATAAGAAGCAGATTCTTTTTCCATTCAATCTCCAATTATTTACAAACATAAAATCATGGAGAAGATTTTTAAGATCTTAGATTATATCATATTTAATGTTAAGTAAAGAAAGAAATTTGAGGGAGGCACAATGATCGAGCACAGCTGATAAGGATATACAATTATTTTTCTTCTTCTATCTCCTCCTCTTCCTTCTTCTTATTATTTTGATAGCTTTTAAATACACTGGAAGTTACCACTTACACTCTGTGAGGTCAATACAAGGCTCTCCCACCACCTGTGATGAGGGCTGGCCAAGGAGCCCCTGGCCAGAAGGAATGTGTTTTGTTTTGGGAACAGATTGTATCTCCCTCCTTATCTCCTATTGGAAGTTGCTTCTTGTCCTGTGACTGCTTCTTGGCCTTTTCCTTCTGCACGTACACACTGATGTAATGGAGCTGCAGCCATGTGTAGGTTTATGCACCCTAGACCCGTGCTGCCTTTGTCTGGGACCCCTTATAATGAGCCTCAGACTGGAGAAGGTACAGTCTCTCTCGTACCAACCTGCCGTGTTGGTGCACTTCCCTGTAATGTGAGCAATAAATGGCATGGCTACATCTGCTAATTTACCAGGTGTTTTTTTTCCTGAATATCAGGAATATTTGAGCAGCTCCCAAATTGGGGTTCTTGTGCAACATACTCCAACTATGAAGAACATTTTACCTGGGTATAAAAATTTGCACAATAGTAGAGATACTTCAATATATAGAGTTTGAAGAAAACCTCTAATCTCCTACCCTGAGATTTTTAATTAATTCAAGTATCTCATTTTTTCATTTTCTTAATATTTACTGATCAACTATATGTCAGACACAGAGTCAGAGAATATAATATTGCTTTAGATACATTTATATTAGTGTACAAGACTTTTATTTTTATCATTTTTATTTTTATTAAGAAATTACTTAATAACTAAACTTGGAGGTCCTCAAAAAAATAATTCTAATACTTGAAGCTATGCTTCAAGTCTGAGAAGTAAACATACCTGCATTGCTTCTTCCCTAAAAAATATATTTTTCTTTCTTTCTTTCTTTCTTTCTTTCTTTCTTTCTTTCTTTCTTTCTTTCTTTCTTTCGCTTAAGTGCAATCAAAGCATAAGTTAGTCACATTTCCTGATGAAATTTTGCTGATCCACAAACTGGGGAATAATTTCACTTTTCTTCTTTCTCCACTTACTGAGGTATCAATGCCCCTCATTATGCAAGAGCAAATGTTGGCTAGTGACTTGGAGATTAGATGGTTTTGGGGTGTTAGTGCCAGAAAGGGTGGAATAAAATACTTAGAAATAAAGTTAACCAAGGAGGGTAAAAAAATATGTCACAGAAAACTGTAATGAAAGAAATTGATGAAAACACAAATAAATGAAAAGATATCACATGTTCATAGATTGGAAGAAATGATATTGTTAAAATATCTATACTATTCAAAGTTATCTACAGAATCAATGCAATTCCTATCAACATTACAATGGCATTTTTCACAGAAATAGAAAAAACAATTCTAAAATTGATATGAAACTATAGAAGACACTGAAAAGCCAAAGTGATCTTGAGCAAGAAGAACAAAACTGAAGGCATCACATTTCCTGGTTTTAAAATATACCACAAAGTTATAGTAATCAAAACAATATGGTATTGGCATAAAAGTGGACACATAGACCAATGCAACAGAATAGAGATCCCCAAAATAAATCTGTGATCAACTGATCTTTGAAAAGGAACCAAGAACACATAATTGAAAAAGGTAGTCTCTTCAATAAATGGTGTTGGGAAAACTGAAGATCCTCATGAAGAAAAATGAAATTGGACCCTTATCTCACACTATGTACAAAAGCAAACACAAAATGGATTAACATTTTCAAGGTAAGACCTGAAACTGGAAAACTGTTGGGTTGGCAAAAAAAGTTGTTCCATTTTTTGCATGTGATGGCTCTAGTAATGCATAGTTGTCTTTAACTTCATTCAAAGCAATTTTGTTAGATTGTATCATGACAGCTATTATATCAGATATGTTTAAAAAACATCAAAATTGGTGAATTTTTGTGCAGCCCTTTTCATATTGAAGATGAAAGAAGATATGCAACTTATTTGGCATATTATGTATTACTATTTTGAGAAAGGTAAAAGTATAAGTGAAATGCAAAACCTAATTTGTGCAGTGTATGGAGAGGCATTGTGACTGATTGAACATGTCAAAAGTGGTTTGTGAAGTTTCTTGGTACTACTGATATTTTGGCTAAGTAATTCTTGCTGTGGAGCAGACTGTCTTATGCATTGGAACATGTTTAGCAGCACCCCTGGCCTCTACCCACTAGAAGCCAATAGCAGGAGGTAGTCAACATTCTCAAAATATCCAAATCAATAAAGTTATTGGTGCAAATGAAAAATGTGTCTTTTATTTTACAGAAAAAAAAAAAAAACCTAAATGGACTTTTTGGCCAACCCAACAGACTATATTAGTTCCCAAGACAGAACATAGGGAACCAGCTTCTTGATATTTGTCTTGGCTATGATTTTTTTTT
>PVKM010018019.1:0-18850 GCA_004027735.1 Carollia perspicillata
GCCTATACTAATCTGTTTTTCTCCTGGGATTTTATTGCATTTATAATCCATTCTGTGTAATTTAGACTCAACTTGATACTGTCTCTTGTTTTGCCCTGTGTTTAAATAAGTTAGTCTTGTCAACATTAACTACGGGGCAGGGCTCCTGAGGACGGAGAACACAGCCGAGTCTTTTTTATCTCCTGCTAGAAAGAGCACAGGGTTGCATAACAAGCTGGCGATCGATAATTTCTTCTTGTTTGCTAGAGATAGACCTCGGGCAAAAATGATCCCTTTTGCTTCTAACAATTATGACAGTCTTTGAGAAAAATAGTTTTCTAGTCTTGCTTAAAAAAAAAAAAGAAGCAGCTCTAAGACATTTCAAAACTCCCTGGCCAATACAGTCAATTACCGCACAAATTTAACAGAAATTATTGTTATGATTATCATTAATATTATACAAAGAACGCATATTTGCAAATTTCTTACTACAGTGCATGTTTTGGGCTTATATTTTCCATGAATTATATACTATACTTATAACGGCGGTTTGAGGAGGCTAAGTACCTCGTTTCACTGAGAGTATAACAGGTTTAGAGAGGTTCTGTAACTCCTGTAAGGGCTGAAAGCGGTGGAATTAGGGATATAACCCTTTCTAAAAAAAGTCCAAGCCTGGCTTTCCCAGGTCTGCCCTAATTGTACCACGCTGTTAATTAGACTGTTCTTATTGATGATGATGCATGACTGTTTTTCATCCAGGCCCATTCTCCATCTAGAAAGATATCCGGGGCTTCATAACTGTTGATCTGATTGATTATTTAAAACCGTCTGTTTTAGGTTTTGCCCCTCTAGCCAAGGGTGCAGTGGGAATTCAGTCTTCCTCATTGCGATGGGCTGAGTTATATCTCCCTAAAGATGTCTATGCCCTGTTTCCAGAGCTGCGAGTGTCACCAATGGTGCAGAGAAACTCGGGGGATGTGAGCACGTTAAGGATCTTGAGATAGGAAGATCGTCTTGGATCACCCTATGGGCTCTAACAGTCATCAGAGCCATCCTTACAGGAGGGGGGCAGGAAGACCAAAGGTGGCAGCAGCCTCTGTAACAATGGAGGGAGATGCGAAGCCACGCTGCCAGAGGCAAAGGCAGGCTGCAGCTGCTAGGAGCTGGCAAGGAAGAGAGTCTCTTCTGGAGCCAAGGAACCAGCCTTCCCAACAGCACGGTATCGATCCCTTAAGACTCATTTTGACGTCTCCTCCGCAAGCTCTAAGAGAATAAATGCATGTTGTTTTAAGGCAATAAATGGGTAGTAATTTGTTAAAGCAGCAATAGCAGATTGATACATTAGAGTTCTGTGGAGGCGTCCATGTCCAGAGGTGAGTCCAAAAGCTCAAACTAAGTCTGTGCTTTCCTCCTTGACCCAGAAAAGGTAAACATTATGAATAAATAAGGGCCAGCTTGAAGTACTGCCCAGTGTCTGGGCGGTAATAATTGGGCAGTATAGGAAAAATATGTAACCAAACACACACCCCTCTCTGGTTTTCCTTTGTTCTGGACAAAAGGGGAAGACTGATGGAACTTGACATCACAGTATACCGTGGAATGGGATGAACTTACTACGGTTTGTAGGCTCTAGTTGAGTTTCTCCTCCCCCCACAGTAGAAAGAATTCTTCCTGCTTGGATTTAAATGTCTGTGTCAAGATGCTGTTACCACCACCACCACCACCACCCACAGCTGAAATGGGCACTAGAACGTGCTTGCACTTGACATCCTTAAGCAGCCTGCTCTTCGTCTGTAAGCAGTGGAATGTGAATGTTGTTGACCCTGCTCTTGGGCACCAACACGATACATTCCTTCAAACCAGGTGGTAACGGTGCACCTGGGAGTCACTCTTGGTTTTAGAGGAAAACAAATAATGTGGAACTACTTGAGTCTGCCAGTGACAAACAGAATCCATGGCTGTCAGGAACTTTGTTGAGGAATTTACCTGTTGAACCTTTGATGATTTTTTTCTGTAGCTCTGCCAGTGAGATTATCCATCAGGAAGGCCCCATTTCATCCTCTCCCCTGGAGTTTAGAACCTGGGAATTGTGAACAACCTCAGGAAATCATCTCAAAGCCACTTAACCCAATTACCGAGAGCAAAGTTTTGAGTTCAAGAGCTCTTAGTTACTTGCTGTGTGACCTTGGACAAGTCACTTAACTTCTTTGAGCCACCATTTTCCCATCTATGAAATTGGGATAATCGTGGTTTCTTATGTAATAAACACCTTACCAAAGTATTAGCAAAAAGGGACTTCTCAAGACCTTTTCAAGTATCAGAAGCAGAAACATAACAGGCCTGGATTTGGCAGTGCTGAGTTTCATAATTCAAAGAATGTGATCAGGAAGAGAGACTCGTTTCTGAGATAGGATCTCTCCTTGCAGAGGGCAAGCACAGAGCGCTTAGTAACCTTGGGGAAGCAAAGAAGCCTCTTTCTCCAAGAGTACGGGCTGAAGAGCCCTGGGGAGATCCTGCCTTGGCTTCTGTTAGCACCCTGGAACCCTAAGTAACTGTAATCTGAGGGACGGATATGCTGATTGGCCAGGCCTGAGTCTCAAGCTGGTTCAAATTTCTTCTGTTTGCAAGAGACCAAAAATTTAATTTAAACTGTTAGAAACAATAAAGGACAGCTATTGGCTCATGACTGACTTGATACAGAGCAAAGATCAATTTATGAACAACGTCATCAGGCTCACTCGGGGCCCCAATTCACTGACTTCATTGCCGGGCTCCATGTGTGGCCCTGACAACTGTAGGTTCTCTCTTCACAGGGTCAACACGATTTTATGTCTCACAGCATGAGATCCAGGTTAAGAACACCTTTCCGCATCCCCACATGATTTCTGGCATTCACCCTCCATCTCATCCCCTGGCACTGGGCCATATGCCTCCCATCGAACCGTCTCTGTGGCCTGGAGGGTGGGATACATCAATTGTATTAAGTCAAAAGTAGCTTACTCATTCAGCTAGAACATGGGAGGTTGTGCATTCCACATGAAGATCAGCATCGTATTGCTGGGTAGAAGTGTGTCCAGGTGGTATGAACACAGTCCAGGCTACTTGTAATGATTTTCTCACCTGTAAGATGAGTTCTGTTATGAGACAGAAGATGAAGGGATACACACACACACACACACACACACACACACACACACACAGATGTACACACACAGGGGTTGGCAAAAGTTGGTTTACATTTGTTTGTACAGTAAATGAAACAATACATAATACAAGAATAAACTGTGTTTTGCTTACTCATAACTGTAAACATACTTTTGTATCCATGACACATAAGTCAATAAATGTTAGTTCATTAGGATATCATCATCTCACCCATGTCATAGAAACCGGGGTCCTGCATGATGAAGTGACTTCCTCAATGTAGCAGAGGTAATAAGTGGCCGAAATGATACCAACATATTCAGAATGTATTCTTCATGAAAAGCAGACGTGGGGAGTGTGGAGAAGGCCTCGATGTTCAACCTCGATGCTGCATCAAATGTGTGTGTAGGGGGGTGAGGGATGGGGGTATGAACACAGAACAAAGGGGCGCAGAGCTGAAAGTACTGAAGATGGGAAAACAAGATTGCGAGAAATCACAACGATCCTTTAAAAGGGAGATCCTTGGATTACCATTTTATTTCCTGGTGTGTTACTTGAGGATTTATGGTCCAGAACTCAAGAAAACACACCAATAACTCAGCAGCTCTTCTGAGGCATATTCCTTGCTTTTAGCCGCTTCTAGCTTCCTTTTTAGCTGGCTTCTTTTTTAGAATCAATTTCCCTTTGTTTTCTCTTTTTCAGTCAATCCTGCTTTTTTTTTTTCACAGGAAGAATCTGTATCAATTTGTGGGAAACCACTTAACAGTTCATTTCTTCTCAGAATAATTGAGGGTCAAGGATCATCAGCACTGTGAGGAAAATGATCACACTCCCTAGTCCCATCCAAGCCATCTTGCTCTGAAATAGGCAATAATGGATGTATCCAGAAAAGAGGTACGGAAGCCTTTGTCAGTGTTGGATGAGGGGTTCAGTCGGTGGGTGAACAGACTAGCCCCGTGGAACAGCCATTGGACACAACCAACTGGAGGAAGACGAGCCGGGCAGATGGGACCTGGTATTTATAGAGTGTGGTGGCAGCTGCGACATCCTAGTTCTGGCTGGTGTTTGAAAGGATGGCTAGCAGTTGGAAAGGATGATATAGCAAGGCAGATGGTACCTGTAGGGAGATTTTTATTTTATTTTTGCCTCGATGCCTTTTGCACCTAGTAAAATGCTAATAGCAAAGTCTTAATGTTTCCTTCAACAATGAACCAAAGGCAACTTTTAGAGGTGCAGAAAGTCAGCTGGCATCAGGAAGGTTCAGTAGAAGGTAGACAGGAAGCACAGTTATAGATGAGGTTTCCCGGGTGGAGGATTTTCAGGGCTCAAGCCGGGAGGTCCTGGGCGCACCAGGACGAGAGACCATCCTGCCCACACGGCCCAAATCTAAAGGCTGAATTGTGGGAGGCCAGTGAGGGTAGATGGCATCCCTTTCCAACTTGTCACACCTGTCACACCTGAGTTGATTCAAAGTATATGACAAGCATGGGAACGATTTATTTGACTTCAATTACCTCTAGCTTGTGGCTCCTCTGGGATGAGGCTTGAGGTTTCTCTTAAGCCTCAGTTACTTTTCAGAAAAATCAATGACCAGGTATCATGACTAGAATGGCCACAGAGATATACAATATGGGTTGATTCTCAGCCCCACCACGCAGGACATATCATAGGGTCATTAGTAATTTGGGCTTTGGAGCCAGAGGGACCTGGGTTTCCACTCCTGACTTGATATGAAGGCTCAGGTTCCTTAATTTCTGTCTACCTCATCTGTGAAATGGATATAATAGTCCCTGCATCAAAGGGCTATTTTATTTTAAGGCCTAAGTGATACAAAGTATGTAAATCACTAAGTACAGCATCAGCCTCATAGCAAAAGCTAATTAATGGTCGGTAGATGTTATCCTATGACAAGTGTTCTCTATCTCTGCTGACGTGGCTTTAATGACAATGCCTCAATATTTTCTCAACATAACTTTGGGTTTATCACTAGGACAACCCAAAGTTACACCTGGCACAGAAGACAAATGAATATGATTAGAAGATAAGACATGCAGATGTATGAAATGTGAGCATATAATTCATATTTAAATGTCTCAAGCATCTATTGAAGTCAGATAGAGGTGCACATTATATGAATTTTTAAAAATGAACTAAAATTTAGAATGTTTATGTGATTCTGAGATTTTACTGGAAAAAGCTAACTATGGCACATAAATTTATTATTTGAAATAATTTTGTGTAAAAGCCTCCCATCTATGAGTTAGAAACTAAGCATTTGGTAGAAGGCTTTCTATAAACTGGGGGGCAAATTCCATGCCTCAAAGAATTTTTATAAATTCAGTGTAACTGTCTTTCTAGTTAATTGACATTAATTAATGCTAATTTTGACGGGAATGTAATTGCTGTTATCTTTCAAACTGAATATATTCACATCCAGAAAAGTAGATCAACCAGGTGTTTATGAACTTTAGCATTAAATCAGAGGTCTGTTTGCTGGATTTTGCTCTTCTTTTTACTCCTAATTACATGCAACCTTAAACTGGTAACTTAAGCTCTTAATTATTAAATTCCTTGCTTAATATTTTATTTTGAGGGAAGCGGGAGAAGTGGCATCTTATGTATTTATTATGGAGGTCAGTGGGTCTCAGCTGGATATACTTTTGTTCTCTAGTGGACATTTGCCAATGTCTGGAGACATCTTTGATTGTCGCATGTGAGAGGTGCCAGTGCTACTGGCATCTGGTATATAAATTCCAGAAATTATGCTGACACTGTTTCGGAAAAACAGACTCTGACACGATGTGGGGTCAACGGAGTGAGCACTTTATTAACACATGCGGGCCCAGAGGAGACAGTCTCCAAATTCTGGGCGCCGAGGAGGGGTCAGGGGGGTGGTTAAATACTCTTGTAGCAAGGCAGGAAGAGGTGGGGTCATGTGGTACAAGCAGGAATGTGGAAGCCAAGGCAGAAGCAGAGGGCGAAAATTATCCGGGGCCCGGGACAAAGAGACAGTGGGGAGTTATCTGGGTCCGAGACAGAGAGTCAACTAGTCAGCAGGTGGTCGTCTGGAGCCTGGGGGCCAGCAGGGAGTTATCAGAGGTCCGGAACAGAGTGCCAGCTTTAACTTCTGCTACAACACAGCATACAACACACCGGACAGCCACCACCTGCCCTTCTCCCACCATATCCAATAAGGACCGTCATCGTGAAAAGTAGTTGAAGGTTTTTCTTTTTATCCCATTGAGGAATTAGAGAAAATGTAAGTATTTTTTGCTTTGCACCATCCTAGAATTTATAAATCCATTTGTAAACAGAATTTTAACGGACAGATTATAGAAGTCCTACTCTGTTCCAGGCCCAGGGTTGGGTGCTGGCGTGTGATGAAGAACCAACTAGTTACAGCCTTTGTCTTCACACAGTGTAGTCTAGGGGATGAGTTAGACAACGGCGAGTAAACAAGGAAGGACCTACTTGACAAACTTCAAGATAAATGTCATGAGGGAAAACAACAGGTTGCCTGGAAGGAATGTTGACAGGGAACTTCTCATTAGAGATGATGTGTCAGGAGTCCTCGGGAAGAGGTGACAACTGAGCTGAGCCTTTGAGGAGTCAGACGGTGCTAGTCTGTTAAAGGACGAGCAGAAGGATGTTGAAGTAGCGGGACTAGTGAGTTTACAGGTCTCGAGGTGGGAAAGAACTTGGGGTGTCAGAGGAACTGGATAAAGCTAGTGTGCCTGGAGTGTGGCTAGTGCGAGGGAGAGGGGGGGATGAGGTTAGAAAGAAGAGAGAGAGGCAGCCGCTGAGCATGCAGACTCTTGCACACACATTGAGCAGTTGGGATGATTTTGTAAATACAAAGGAAAGGCTCTGAAAGGATTTAAGCAAGGGACTTAAATGTTCTTTTCCATGGTTTCAAAAGGAGCATGCTGACTTTTGTAGGGGGAATGGATTGGATTGGGGCAAGAATCAAGGAAGGAGCTCAGTTAGAAGTTGATGGCCACAGCTCAGGCAAGTGATGCTTGTAGACTGGACTTGGGTAGTGGCAAGGAGCTGGAGCAACGCCGACGGAGTCAAGACACGGGTTGTTAAGTAAAATTAGATGGGATGATGACAAAGGAGAATAGTCAAGGATGACTCGGAGATTTTGGGTTTGAAAAACCAGGCAGATCACCATGGTGCCGTTTAGTTAGATGTTGGTGACGGAGCGCAGGGGAAGGTTATGGAGACCCCGAGACAGCAGCTCAGTCTTGGATATAGTCACTTTGAGGTGCTCGTGAGTCTTGTAATTGGAGTTTCCAAGCAAGCAGTTGTAGAATACCTGTCAGGAACCTGGAAGAGAGGTCAGGTTAGGGGTGTGATCTGGAGTCACCTGCAAGGAGAAGCCATGAAGAATAGATGTAATCATGTCCGAAGGGACAGTAGTAGGGGGCCTGGGACTGAGCACAGAGGCACTTAAGTGTTTTGAAATGTGGCCCCCAGAATGCAAAACGTTGTATGTTCACATTTGCTAAAAATCCCATTCCATCCTCCCATCAAGCCCTCCCCCAAATTTTAAGTTATGCTTCTTTCCAGTCCTGCTTCTTGTGCTCCCTGGGCTAAGCAATGGAATTCCTGTAGTGGCCTGCAAACCGTAGCCTCCTTTAACTGCTGGTGCGAGAAATCCTAGTGGCACAAGGAGACAAATTTCCACCTTCCCTTGTAGCTGCAGAAAGGCAGGTTCTGTCTTGCATTATAAAATTCCCCTAGCAGTGGGTATTTTAACAATAGCATCTTGTAAGACACTGGGACTTCACATATCGATAGGTCCTGTGAGAACACACTGTAACCTGTGAAATGTCTGTATCCTTCCGCCATCATGCTGCATTTATATTTTTCTCCTCTCTATTCTCCCCCTCTGGCATCTGGGACTCTTGCATGGGATCCCGGATCTAGGAATTAAAGATACAGTTTTGCCTTGGTGAGGTCCTACTGTAACCGGAAAAGACACTGGCATTTGGGCTGCCTGGCACTACCAAACCCGATAAGTAATGACAGTGATTGAATCTTTTATGGGCGCTTTATTCAGATGGCCGGTGATCTGAGAAGAGTGTAGGTTCACACCCCAACAGACCATCTTGTCTGTTTTTCTAGGCTGGACCTTTAATAAGGGGGTGGGGTGGGGGATAAACAAAGTGCGGTGAGGGCTTTGAAATTCAGGGAGGATTAGGTGAGCGAAACTGCAACATTCCTGTTCTGGGCAGTTAGCTGTTCCCAGGGGAGGGTGGTCGTTTGCTCGAACAGAAAGGCCGGGATGCCTCCGAATTGTGCCCAGGCCATAATCCCTAGCCGTGCCCCAAGGGGTCGGCTATTTTCCCAGGAGCCAGGATGGGCCTTATCTGTAGTTTCTGAAACAAAGGCTTTAACATACACGTTACCTGTTAGACTTATAACTTTTTACCTTAAGCTAAAATTGTCCAAATCTCCAGTCCCCTGTCACTAGCAGCCTGGTCTGACTCCCTGAGCTGCGTGTGAGCCAGAGCTCCTTGTGCTGAATGCCAACGAAGTGCTTTCTCTGTCTTGACTGAGTCTGCTGCATTCACAAATCCATATGCGGTGGGTCATTTGATCTACTCCAGAGCCCTGTACATAGCCTGTATACTTACTTCTAGACTCTTAATGAAGCCATTTAAAAATACCTTTTACTGTGAAAGCTTTCTGTCAGTTATGGAAGTAGACAGAACCGCTGCACACTTCATGGGAAAGTAAAAGGAACCCCATGGCAGCCATCCCCAGCTACAGGAATTACCAGTTTGTGGCCAGTCATGTTGTCATCTAAACCAACTGTATGGACTTGTAGAAATTCCCAGCTATTCTATTAATGAAGTTTTTTTTTGGCTTCAATTTAAATCAGTGGAATTGCATGTGCTTGTTTTATATTAGTTAAATGTAAATGAATTCATTTTTTCTTTGGTAATTTTTTTTTGCTTTTTCATAGATAGTACATATATATGGCTGAAAATTCTAAAGATTCAAAAGGGTTTCTATAAAAAAGTCAGTCTTCCTTTCTTTCTCTGTCTTCTACTCTCTGGTGGCTGGTTTCTAATGTATTTGTTCACAGATATTCTGTGCATTTGTAAATGCGAGAGAGAGAGAGAGAGAGAGAAAGGGGGAGGGAGGGAGAGAGAGATGAGCGAGGTGGAGGGTGATTATATTTATGGTGTTATGATGTGACCTTGCCTTTTTCACATAACAAGGTGCCTTGGACTTCTTTCCTTAACAAGACTTATAAAGCATAGAGCTGCCTAAATATTTTACAAGGCTGCATAGCATTTCATTTTCGGTTCTACTGTAGTTTAACCTGCTTCTGTGGCTGCACATTTAAGTTATTTTTAATATTTTGCTGTTCTATGATGTATTTTGCAATTCCACATTTCTGGCACATTTAAAAAACGGAGCACCTTGGAACTAATGTGCTAGGTCCGTTCTGACTTTGTCATTCCAGTCTCCTTGCCTGTCGTTCTGCACCCACATCCTCCTCCCCATGTTTTCTGGTGTGTGGTCAAAACTCAAGGCCCACGCCTTGCTCTCAGGGCAGTGGGGGCAGTGAAGGTGGGGAGGCTTGATTGCCTGCAGCACGGCCAAAGTTAGTTAAAGCCTGCGAGCCCAGCACACTACAGGACGTTAGAGCTGGGTCATTTAAATTCATTCCTCTCATTTAGTGGTAAACTGAGGCCTAGGAAAATTAGTTACTTTGCCCCATTCCCCCAGGTTCTTAACTTTTTTGTACTCAAAGAGTCACAAAAAGACATTAAAAAATCTTAATATATTTCTTCTTAAAGGAAGATGTACACTTGTCTCTAGGGTGTGGCTCTATACTTGAGGACTTGAAGGGGAGACTGTTTGCTGACATCTCTGGAAGAAAAGAAGGTGGTTATACATTTAATGTGGCCTTGTTTACATAGCACATTGAGCAAGACAGGGAGGTAGAACTGTTTTTCCCCGAGTTCCTCTCAGGGTCCATATTTATGCCATCTTTATGTCCACTCTGAGCCTCTCGTTGGATGTCCATGACACCTCACTTACTTCAAATACAGAAATAGCACACACCACTCACACTTGTTGAGAACCTACGATGTTCCAGTGCTTTCCATGTTAGTTAATCCTTACAACCACCCTATGAGGAAGGTACTGTTGTGAATGGAGAAACTCAGGGCAGAGAACAAAAATAACTCGCCCAAAGGTGATAGGTAGTAAGTGCCAAGCCAAGGTGTGGATTCCGTCTGGCTCCAGAATCTCCATTTGCAAGCCTGCCACTTCCTCTGAGTCACAGTGTTTGGCAGAAGGGGCATGCAGGTGACTTTGACCAGTTCACAGACGTCCCAATTCTTGCCCTCATAGTAGGGGCTAGGAGTTGGATGGTCCTGGGGTTCTACGAGTTTGAGCCAGGTCTGGCTGGGGTAGTACTGCTCGAGGTCAAGGATGCTCAGAAGAGATCATAAAGCAAGCATCCAGGCAGGAAGCTGTAGGCAAGTCAGGTGCATGGTTCAGCTGGAGGATTAACTGAGGGGAGCTGAGCAGAGTCTGAGGGACACAGCAGGAGAGAAATGCAGACATCAGGAAAGAGTAAACTGGTTCAGCACGGAGGGAAAGGGGCTCCTCTCTGAGAGACTCGATAGTGGGGCTGCTTGGCAAACACAAGCCTGTACAATAATCACACGGGAAGCCAGTCACACATTCATATGCCTGGGCCCTGAGGTTCTGGGACGGGAGGTCTGAAATAGGGCCTGGAGTCTAGCAAGCACCTTGGGTGGTTCTGAAGCAGGAGGTCCACGGACCTCATGCCGTGAGGCTGTGGATAAGTGTGGACAGCCGAACTGTTTCCTTTCTGTTGCCTGCAAATCCCATTTAATTAAATGCTGGAAAAGAATGGGGTTCAGGAATTGCACATTGGAAGCTAATCAGGATTATAGAAAAAATATCCACTGGGTGGGAGTTGAAGGGCATTTCCATCTTATGTGCCCACTGGCTGGGTCCACATTGGAGAAGTAGCTGGGGGCAAGGATTGTTCACTTGCTCGTACGTTTCACGCACTTGGGAGTGGCCTGTTTTCTGTCCCCAATAAATCTGATGATGAAGGGGAATGAGCTAGATTTCATTTCATTTACTCATGTTTTGGTCATTTAATTAAATAAGTAAACATTTAGTAGGCACCTACTGTGTGGCAGACACTGTTCCAGGGTTTTAGAGTTTTGCAAATGAATCAAATGGATCAAGTCCTTGATCTCATGGAGCTCACAGTCTAAAAAGCAACCAAAAGATGTGAGATTGCACAGTAGCTGAAAAGAACACGTGCATTTTCCGGGGTCAGACTGCTGACACCCTGGCAGCAGTGACAGAATAAGGAGTCTGACCCTGGCTTCTTATGGTGTGACTGCTCCACACTTAAGATCCTCATTATGGACGATAATGATGTCTCTCTCACGGGTACAAAGATTAAATGGGGGAATGCATGCAGAGCATTCGCCGTAGGCCTGGCATGTGGGCTCATGCGTAGCACCGTTTATTCCAGGCTAGAGGCTAAGTCTTCTTCTGGAGTCCCTGGCTCCTGGCTCTTGGTAGTTCCCCTCAAGGATCGTCTTCATTTGCCCACTACTGGTCAGCAGGGCTCCCCGCTCCCCAGCATTTCACACAGGCATGGGCTCCCCTAAGCTTCCAACTTGACCACACATTAAAAAATTGAAATCGACAAGTTATGTAATCTGGTTGTTTGCCAGCCCAGAGTTTTGAATTAGTCTAGTCAGAGTGGGAAAACGGTGAGGACAGGATAAAGAAGGGATGTTCACTCCCTGTGATTTTAAAAAAAGTACTACGCATGAATATTCAAGACCCTCACCAGCACCAATCACAGCAGAGACATTTGCTCCCTCAAGTAAAGCCTTTTCTTCTTCACCTTCATGCAAAATGTAGAGATCATAAAAAAGAAATGTAGAGTGGGATACTAGAAAAAGGTCCGTAGAGCCACTCCATGCTTTGGTAATTGTGTCTGAGTAATTAAGAATGCCTCCAATGCTTCCAGATTTCTCAGGAAACTGTGGCAGAATTCATTTCTCACACCATTTTAAGGACAAGCCTCCCACCATGGAGGAGCTTTGGCAGAGGAGAACTCTTTAATGACTAGACTGACTGAGAATGCGTACATACCAAATGCAGAGCTTGAGGGGGATCTGGGAAATAAAATGGGGATCAAGCTGGATTCAAGTTGGCTTTCCAATTGGAGCACGCTGGCTTTCAGATTGGAACCTTACCTCTTGGTCCAGGCCCTAAGGATTGCTCAAAAACTTTTCTTTCAAAACTCTTCCCAGATTCCATTGATCTCCGAAGGGCAGAAACAGGCAGATCTGCATTCTGCAAGGGACTGCCCCAGAGCCTCTGCAGTGTGAGGATTTGAAATGGACTTTCTCCCTGGAGGCTGTTTGTTGGCTGCAGGAGGGGAGGAAAAGCCAGCTAAGCCAAGGCATTTTAAAGATCTTCTCTCAGGAAGCAAAATACAAACTGTGCTCTTTAGACAATACATCGCCAATGTTCTAAGTGGTGACCTTCCCTACTTCAAATGAATACCAATGAAAATCAACCTCTCTGAGTGGCGAACAGAATTTACTGGGGTTTGGAGGTAGGTGAGAAGGGAATTTAGTATGTGAAGGGAATAATAGTCTTTCTAGGGGTTCATGGGATCTGCTAAGCAAATTTTGCCTGTGGGGAAGAAGAGCTAAATTCCTACACTTACAGAGTGGCTAATAGGACATTTACTTCAGTCTTTGGTTCAAGAAAATTTAAGATTTTGTCACAGAACAGGTGCCTCTGAACATAAAAGTACTTTCTCCGCAGGAAGAGGACACTCCAAGTCTGATCACGTTTATCATTACTTTGATAAGTGCGATGTTGAAAAAAGCCTCAGTATTGGATTGGGCCGATCTGGGTTCAAATGCTGGCTCTGTTACTGATGCATTGTGTTTTAACCTCTATGAGCCTCAGTTTTCTGATATGTAAAAATAGAGACAATATCTTGTAGAGTTATTCTGATAGTTAAAATGTGATTCTATTACATTAGGCAATTAACACAGTACTGGCACTGAGTTGGGCATCCAACTTATGGTCTGAGGAAATATAAAAAATAGAGTCACTTTAACGAGGCTGCTAAAATTATTAACATTATGAAGGCTGAGGCATGAAGAAAGATATTGTTGTCTTTGTAACTAGCTTAGGAACTTAAACTTTTGTGAACTTTCCTGTCCTGTGTCAGTGCCTGGGTATGCATCTGGACTTCCTGATAACCTTCTGATCACCACCTGAAGGATCCACCTGTGCATCCATCCGACACCTACTATTCAGGCCACTGAACGTGACCAGACATCCCAGTGCCTGTCTTCTGGATCACCTGGCATCTATCACCTGGGCAACCTGACCTCTGAATGATAACCATCCTGGACCAATCCTAGTGCTAAGAATGCAGGACTGACTTCCGGCCAAGAAGGAGGCATAGATAAACATGGCTCACCTCCTTGCACAGTCACTGCAAAAATTACAACTAAATGGCAAAACAACTATTACCTAGAATTTCCAGAAATACAGCTGTATGGAAGTCCAACAACCAAGGAATTAAAGAAGTCACATGCATTCAGTTGGGTGGGAGGGGCAGAGATGCAGAGACACAGAACAGGCAGTCCCACACCCATGTGTGGTAGATAAAAATTGGGAAGGATACCTCAGGAGCAAGGGATACCAGCCCCACTCCAGGCCTCCCAGCCAAGGGTTCCAGTGCCAGGAAGATAAGTCCCTATAACTTTTGGCTATAAAAACAAGTTGGGGTTGGGAAAGCAAAAGGAACTGTGGGATTCTAAGGCATCTCGTTTTAAAGGGTCCACAATGGATCTAGGACTTGAGCAGACTCGCCGCTTCCTGGCTGCAGCACTGGGACAGCATCTTGAAGGGCACCAGTGGCATATGGGGAGACACGAAAGTGTCTGGCATCAGGGTGAGTACTGGGGAACAGCTTCCTCTGGGACGAAGCTGCAGAAGCCAGGCAGCACCCACTATTCCTTTTCTGTGCTCTTCCCCACAGAGAGTGGCAGAGCAGTGACACCATATCTGAGACTCCATCAACCTGGTTCACACAGGTTGCCCCACCCAAGTGATCACCTGTGGCTTTGCCCCATCCAATTTACAGGTGCACTTATCTACATTAGGTCACACTATTAAGACAGGGAATCAAAGAAGCTGTACTCAATACATAGAAACAAACGCAAGGAGGCTGACAAAATGAGAAGACTAAGAAATATGGCCCAAATGAAAGAACTGAACAAAACTCCAGAAAAAGAACTAAACAAAGTGGAGATAGGCAATCTGTCAGATGTACAGTTCAAAACACTGGTTATTAGAATCCTCATGGAACTCATTGGGTACTTCAACAGGATAAAAAAGACCCAGGCGGAAATAAAGGTTACACTAAGTGAAATAAAGAAAAATTTACAGGGAATTAACAGTGTAATGGATGAAGCTGAGAATCAAATCAGTGATTTGGAACACAGGGAAGAAATAAAAATTCAATCAGAAAAGCAAGAAAAAAGAATTTAAAAAATGAAGCTAGAATAATTAGCCTCTGGGGCAACTTCAAATGTACCACCATTCAAATCATAAGAGTGCCAGCAGGAGAAGAGAAAGAGCAAGAAATTGGAAACGTATTTGAAAAAATAATGGAGGAAAACTTCCCTACTTTGGTGAAGGAAATAAACATACAAGTCCAGGAAACAGAGGGTCCAAAACAAGGTGGGTGTAAAGAGGACCATACCAAGATACATCGTAATTGAGATGACAAACTTTAAAGGTAAAGAGAGAATTTAAAAGCAGCAAGAGAAAAGCAAATAGTTACCTACAGAGGAATTCACTTAAGATTGTCAGCTGATTTCTCAAAAGAAGCTTTGCAGGCTAGAAGGGACTGGCAAGAAGTATCCAATGTGATGAAAAGCAAGGATCTACAACCTAGATTACTCTATCCAGGAAAGCTATCATTTAGAATTGGGGGGCAGGTAAAGAGCTTCCCAGATAAGGTAAAGTTAAAGGAGTTCATTGTTGCCAAGTCATTTTTATATGAAATGTTAAAGGGACTTATTTAAGAAAAAGAAGAAGGTCAAAACTATGAACATTAAAATGGCAATAAATTCACAGCTATCAACAATTGAATCTAAAAATCAAACTGAGAAAAGAAGCAAAACAGAAACAGAATCATAGATATGGAGATCATTTGGATGATTACCAGTTTGGAGGGGGACGGTAGAGAATGAGAGAAAAGGTGCAGGTATAAGAAGTACAAATTGGTAGGTGCAGAATAGGCAAGGGAATGTTAAGAACAGTATAGGAAGTGGAGAAGCCAAAGAACTTATATGCATGACCCATGGACATGAACTAAGGGAGGGTTGCCAGAGGGAATGAGGGGTACTGGGTGGAGGGGGGCAATGGGGAAAAACTGGGACAACTGTAATAGCATAATCAATAAAATATATTAAAAAAAGAATGAATAGAAGGGATGTGTGTGATGATCAAGGAGACTAGAGAAGGGGTGAAATAGCTTGTTCAGCAAGTGAGAAACATAGCTTTCTAGGTGAACATCAGGATTGCAGGAAACTGTTGAATATTCATGTAAGGTTTTTGAAAGTAAATTAATTTTAGGAATTGCATACCATTTTATTGTATGGAATAAACTATAATTTAAAAACTTCAAAAAATGCAGGACTAATCATTCTCAAGAATGTACTTTTTTAAAATTTATTTTGTTTTTTTGGTATACTTTATTTTTTAAAATTTAATTTTAATTTTATTTTAAATGTTGTTCAAGTACAGTTTTCCGTCTTTTACTTCCATCCCAGTCCACCCCCGCAGTGCTCCCCACCTCCCTCCCATTTCCACCCCCCTTAGTTTTTGTCCATGTGTCCTTTATATTTGTTCCTGTTATCCCTTCCCTTTTTCCTCTGAAATTCCCTCCCCTCTGGTCACTCTCAGCCTGTTTTCTATTTCAATGTCTTTGGTTATATTTTGCTTGCTTGTTTGTTTTATTGCTTAGGTGCCTGTTAAAGGTGAGATCATATGGTGTTTGTCTTTTACCACCTGGCTTATTTCACTCAGCATAATGCTTTCCAGTCCCATCCACACTGTTGCAAAGGGTAGAAGCTCCTTCTTTCTTTCTGCTGCATAGAATTCCACTGTGTATATGTACCATAGTTTTTTGATCCATTCATTTACTGATAGGCATCTAGGTTGCTTCCAAGAATGTACTTTTAACTTTAAGAAATTTTAACTTTTTTTGTAACATGTCTGGGTTTTTGCTTAGCTGTGTTCATACTTTACGAACTCTAAGACCCTTAAATAAGTCTTTATCATTTACTATTATCTAAAGCCTCCATATTCTTTTTGAGTTCATTTGACAGGTCCTCTGTCTGTCTTCTCTGTCTCTGTCTTTCTATCTTTCTCTCTCTCACGTGCTTGCGCGCGCACACACACACACACACACACCAGATTTCCTTTGGGGATTGCTCTTTCCTCTCTTGCTTCCTCTCTCCTTTGCTCATTCTTTAAGGTTAAACTCCTTTCTCCCTCTTCTCAACCCCCCTTCCACAGAGCTTTCTTCTTTTCACTTTCCTAGAACTCATATTTTAGCCTGTGACCCTCAGGAGTGTATTATTTGATTAAGGTGGTAAAACCATAATTCTTACATACTCATTGACACCCAAAACTTTGAAAGACACATAGTAAGTTTCCAATATATATTTTTTTACTGGTTGGTATCATTCTTCATTTCAGGTAGTAAGCCCCTCAATTTCTTCTTTTCTGTAAGTTGATCAGGGGGCATCATTAATGCTATCTATGGAATAACCATATGGTTTACATACATTAACTCAAAGATTCTCAAGTACTCTGTGAGGCAGGTTCTATGATCCTCATTTTGCCAATGAGCCAACAGAGGGTCAGAGATTTTCAAACACTTGTTTAAATTGCATGCCAGAGGGAGGAGTATTAGAATTTACATTTAATTCTTTCTGATTCTAAAGCTTAAACTCTTTCTGCTATATTATGTGACTTTTCCATTAAGTTTCAGATGAAAATATGTTTGGGTTCTAAGTCATGGCTTTAGAGGAAAACAGATTTTCTCGGTGAATGCCCTTCATTACTAAAACAGTGCACTCCTTGGAGCACCTCCGGTCTCTCCTTATTGGCCCGTCTGATATGATGTAGGGGCCCTGGGAGCAGTAGAAGGAGGTTCTTGGTGACTCTCTTCTGTTCAGAGGTTTCAAGTCACATCCAATCTCCTGTACACACCCCTACCCTTCTTGGCATGAGCATCATTGCACAGCCAACGTCTTCCTTAGAGTGGCAAGAAAAAAACGTGAGTAATTTTTTTAAATGAAGAAATCTCAGGAGTTATATATGTGGCTGTGGCATCTGCATGCAACCCCCCCAAAAGAAGATAAAACCCAAACAAAACACCCACATACAAATAATTCACTTCTTAAATACACATTTTCCCTGCTATAAAACTGATAAATAGCTTGGGAAATGATATGAACACATCTGTCTGGATAACCCATGTGGCATCTTTTCTCCTTAAAGTCAGTTAAAGGAACACTGCTATTGCAAATAAATTCAGTTTTTCCCCACAAATGAGAAGTATTTTCTACAGTGCAATGCCTTCCAATTATGTTGGGTAGCCTCATGTTGAATAACAACAGAAGCATTCAAATTGAGTGCTTGTGGCCAGTTTTTGAAGTTTAATAATTCTGGCAGTAGATCTTTTCCCTGCTTAAATGCATATGGAAATGTAATATTTGGGGGACAAACCCTAGACACTATAATCTGTGCTTTGGACAATGATCAGTGATTGCCTATTATTTCGAACTTTCATATTATTTAGATTTAAAAAAGCCTTGGTATTAGAATTGTGATTTCTGTATTCTTTTGGAGATAACAAGTTCATTAGGTTGGGCAAATTATGTAAGGACTTAGTGTTCTCTTTGCTGTAGATTACCATAAAATTTTCGTGCATTTTTTGCTGCATTTTTCTTAGCGGGTCGAATTTCTTAGAGTGCTGAAGCAATATATTTTCTGAATGAAGAACGAGAGACACAGGGAGGAGTAGAGCAAGGCACTACAGGATAAACTTCGTCCTTGAATGTAGTTGGTGATATGTAATCAAACCAGATTGCTAATGTTCAGTGCAAATTAAATATTGTTACAGAACAGTCACATACACACAGGGGCCCGGACTCCGGAGGACAGTATACTTATACCGTCTGGACCATCTACTGGGCTCATCTGTCTGTCACCAGATTGGAAAGATATCTCTCAATGCCAGAGATTTGTGAAGAGGAAAAGAAAGGTTTATTTAAGGCTCTACAGACTTAAGTAAATGACCCAATGTCCCTATTAAACTATCAAAGTCCTTTAGGATAACTACTGACGCCCACAGTGCTTCCTTCTCCCCCTGCCCTTATCCAGGCTACTGTGAGTCAGGAAGAGCAGCACATGTCCACGTTCCCAGGCCGCTGGCACCATCAGCTGTGTCGCCATCCAGGCAAAGCCTCGTCTTTCCTCCATCAGAGGTGTGGAGGTCTGCACTCTTGCTAAGACCACATGGTTGCCCCCTCTTGCAAAACTGCAAGGGGATCTGTACTCTTCCAAGTCTGTGTGGTTCTCCCCTCGA
>PVKM010018020.1:0-25385 GCA_004027735.1 Carollia perspicillata
ATACAAAATCCTATGAAACCTACTTTGCTAATACCCTCAATTCAAATGATAATGGTCCAAGCATGAAATGAGTTTGTTTCCCCAAAGTTTTATGACCCTTTAGGTATCTGACCCTGACTCAAAATAAGCCCTCAAAGTTCTGTGAATGTTATCTGTTGTTTGATCATTACCATCTGACAATGATTGATGAGCTTTACACATAGGCCCTGTATTCCTATGCAAACTAAACCCAATAAAAGTCCATTGAGGAACAGGCTCCTGGCCCTTCTCCTTTGAGAGACTAGCCATCTTTCCTCCCCAAGCAGATCATGTCTTGGTAGATTTATTCTCATCCGTGGTGGACAGGGAGGGTTGGGGGAGGGCCCTGCAGGCAGAGCCCCCCTACAATATATGAATGGGCATATATGTATGTGTGGACATACATACATACATACATATATATGCATATACATATATATATGAATGGGCATGGATGTATTCAACAAAACTTCATAAGAATTAGGAGTAGACGTGGTTAACCCATGGGCTGTAGTTTGTCCAATTCTGTTCTAAACCAACATATCACCCAATTCTACATTGCCTTGTCTCCTTCCCTAGAAAACCTACCAATGTACATGTGAGTTTTGTTATATTGCTTTTATTATATTCGTTCATCCAGAATCACTTCTACTTCTGTCTTGCCTCATAATTTCCCACTTTCCTACTTTCCTCTCTCTACTTCCTTCTGTAGGAAGGGCCGTGAGATTGCGTTTCTGCCCTCCAAGGAGCCCAGTGCCCCTGTGCTTCCTTTTCTCCACCACCAAGCCTGGCTTTACAGTCCATTATTTCCATCGGCACCCCACTCACCCCAATAGATAAGGTCGGTATTTGGGAGCTGGAAAATGTAGCAATGATTTTGAGAACAGATGCCAATGGCACTGCCGTGCTACAACATGCCCATGACGTCCCTGTGTTATCCTGCTTGAACTGTTTTAATGTCTCATCTCAATGCATCTTCTAATGAGCTAGGATTAGACGTGCCACCCGGTTGGCAGAGCACTTAGAAGAACAGTAAGACTCTTTCAAGGATGGAAAGAAGCACAAAGGATTCTCAGAGTGATTTGCAATTATTTCATGTTAATATTATTAATAATGGATAATGTCTATAACTGAGATGCCTAACTTAATTCCTAGTTCAACACTTCATTTTTGGAAAATCATACGTATGAACAGAGGCTATTAGTTGGCTCTTAAACTGCTGTTTAAATTAATTAAAATCCAATACAATTAAAAACTTAGTTCCTCAGTCACACTAGCTGCATTTCAAGGGCTCAAAAGTCACATATGACAGCACAGAGAGAGAACATTTTCAGTATAGCGGAAAGTTCTGTTGCACCGCGGCGCTTTAAAATGTCAGCTCAGTGACCAGAGAGGCAGTATACCATCATGGGCAGGACCATGGAGTCTGGATGTCAACTGACTGTACTTGCATCCCAGCCTCCCCTCTACCCATGTGACCCTCGGCAAGTAATTTAACCTCTATGTGCCTTAATTCCCTCACCAGAAAAATGGAGGTACTAATGATTACGTATGTTAAAGGTCTGTAGGAAAGATGAATTGAAGTGGTGTAAGTGAAAAGTACTTAGAACATTGCCTGAGATCTAAGTGCTTTAAAAATATTAGCGGAATATCTGTGAGGAGAAAATTAAGCCGGGAACACATAGCTCAAATACTATTCAAGCCCTACTGCTACCAGGTACGGAGAATCCTCATCAGGGCTGTCATTTCCAACCAGGAGGTACATTTCAGGCTGCGGGATCCAGACACTGGCAATTCGGGCAAGTTCCCTGAGAGCTTTTGCTGTGTATGCCTGGTTACGTACCACCGCGCCGAAGCATGCATGGGCGAGGGGGTGCCGTATAAAGGAGGACGGTTTCTTTCGCTTTGCAAAGCAGACACTCAGGCAGAATGGCAACAGACTATTTGACAAGCCCAACCCCGCTGCTCCTGTGGGAGGCAGAAAATATATGACATGACTTGCTGTTTTCTGCAGCAGTGGTATTTAGCCTCAGGAAGGTAAGAACAATTATAACTAATAAAATGTCAAAGGTATTGTACAAGATGGAAGACTCGCTTTATCCGTACTATCCTATCCATCTTTCCTTCCATCCATCCACCCGTTGCATCAGTCCCATCCACCTACTCATTTATCTACCTGATATCCACCCATCCACCCTGCCAGGTATTTACCCATTACCTAGACACACACACTTCTAGTTATCCACCCACTCACCTGCCCATCTACCCATTTCCTTATCCATTTACCTGTCTCTTCACGCTCTGACCCATCAGCTAACCACCAGTGGTGATAGAGTAGGGCTTTTTGGCAGGCAATATGCCAAGTCGAGAGAGGGACAAAAGCAAAGCTTCTTAGATTATGCACGCGTTTTTCCGTAGAATCCTTGAAAAGGATTTCCTGGTGAGTTGTACTGGCAGAAATAGAGTCAAAGTCACTGACCACTGGAGATTTCAGTTAAACAGGTTTGATAATCAGGTTGCAGCCGGGTGCCCCTTGGATCTAACACTGATTTCTAAGAGCATCCAGGATTTGAAATGCTAATGAAGCTGAGTTCTATTAGCAACACAAAAGTTGGTGGCTCTGAGGGAAAGCTGAAAGCCCCCGAGGAATTTCCATTAGTTTCTATTAGCAAAAGGGATGTAAAAAGTCACAAATACATCAGAGGCCACTGGAGAGGGGATGGAGTTTAAATTCATCCTGGGGTCTGTCAGAGAAAAGGGCAAGTGAAAAAGGCTAATGCGACTGAGCAGGAATTGGGCCAGATAGAAATCTCTGAAATTTCTGTTGGGGAAACAATGATTTGCCTATACAGACGTTACGCGCGTGCGCACGCGCGCACACACACACACACACACACACACACACACAATGAATACAAGAGAAATATTTTTGCTGAAAAAAATCATTCTCTCTTTCCTTTCAAACAGCAGGATGTATATATATATGTCCACCTTTTTGACCTGTAGCTCAACCAAGGGCTTTGACACTTCCATGTGAGAGGGTACCACAGTGGCTTCCAAAATTAGTTTTGGACACTTTGTCATTGTCTGCTGTTTTGTTTTGAATTAGAGAAGCTTCAGAAGAGTAACAGAGATTTTTCAGAAGGCAACAGTTTCAAAACTGAACATAACATGTGAGCATGGGAGGGCAAGGAAGTGAAATAATAGAACTGTGAAACATTGCCCTCTCTGTTTAAGTAAAGAGCAATGATAAAATACAAGATCGCTGTCATGATTCTCAAAGCATTGCAGTTCTAGGGCTTCCCACCCAGAGCCACATAATGAAAATTGCTAGGGTTGGGGTAAAGTAATTTGCATTTTAATCAAGGTCCTCAGGTACTAACTCTGCACACTAAAGTGTCAGATCTCCCACTCTGATGGGATACTCCACTCGGTGAACGACAAGAAACAGGCCATTAGAGGAGCCGTGTTAAGAAAAATGAATTGCTGAGAGTGGAAATGGCAGAGCTCTGAGCCTGGAGTCAAGTCCTGACTTTGTACTCAGTGGCTAGTGTGGCTTTAGGTATCCTCACCATCCTTCTGAGCCTTACTTAGTCATCTCATAAGTGAAGATAATGTCTGCTTCAAATGATAATGTCTTACCTACTTCAAAGGAAGACAGTGTGGAAGAATTAAAACAAGTACTATATGAGAAAAAATTTTATAAATCTCTAAAGTATTATATAATGTTAGACATTACTATTCACACTTTAGGTAACAACTGACAGAAAATACTTTCACCTCTTTTTATAAATTCTGTGGCAAACTGCCAACTCTAGCCTCTCTCCAAATTCATAATCTCCTTTAAAAATCCACGATAGATTTTTAGCTGAGCATATGGCTACCCCGATAGAGACCATATTTTCCAGACTCCTTTGCAGCTAGGTAGTACCTGTGTGAACGTGTTTTTACCCACAAAATGTAATCAGAAATGCTGTGTGAACATTCCATATCACTTTCTTAAAAAGCAGTTCCCCGCATTTCACTTGCTATCCTTTCCCTTCCCTGCCAGCTGGAATGCTATGGGACCCAGCAGGCAAAGCAGTAAGATGGAAGAGACCCAAGTCCCTGAATGTCCTTGTGGATCATAGCTACCCTGCCAGCCTAGACTATTTATCTCTAGATAATTACATTGAGAAAAATAAACTTCTACCTTATTTGTGCCATTATAGCTTAGGGATCTCTATATTCAAATTAATCAAATTTCCTTTGATGTGTTCATTTAATATAAGGAAGAAGATGATATTAATATTCCTCATGCAATTGCCCAAGTCCTGTGAAGTCTAAAGGTTAGAGACCTGCTTTTCTTCCCTAGTTGGGCCAAAGTCTTCTTTCTTTTTTTGCTGGGAGAACTGGTCAGTAGCAGAGAATACAGCTGATCTCCACTCCCACTCAAGTTCCAGATTCAAAGGAAACATAACAGAGTTTTTCTGTGTGGCACAGACAGAATGTGTCAGAACTGTAAAGAAGCCCTCACTTCTAACTCTGAACATTACCAGGAGCTTCCTGGGACAAGATCCCATCCAGGCTTGGGCCAGTTCTAGCCATGTGGGCTGCACTTGAAGAATGGGGCAGCCCTCAAAGCTCTGTTACGGTCATATGTGTGAGTTGTAGCAAATCTGGAGTGGAAAGGAGGCCAGAGACCTGTCTTAACATTAACAACGTGTAAGAACTTGCCTGGTCTGATCAATAACATGAGGAAGCTGCTGTGATTCGTGGTGGCAAATACATGACTGAGGTGTCTCTTATGAGTCGATGCCGGAATTACTAATGCATACCTCTGAAAGATCTGGGTAAGGCTGCCCAACACCAGACTAGCCCAGACGTTGGCAGATTGCATGGCCAAACCCAGCCCGACACCTGTTGTTGTTAAACAGTTTTAGTGGAGAACAACAGATGTGCATTTATTTGTTTACATATTGCCCATGACTGCTTTCAACCAACAGAACTGAGGGATTGCCACAGGGACGGTATGTCCCACAAAGCTGAAAATATTTATGATCTGGACCTTTATAAATATATATAAAATGCTGACTCCTACTCTGTAGGCATTCACAACAAATCCATTTGAATTGGCTTTGAAATGAAATCGCCCAGCAATCCTTGAACTGGCTAAAATGGAAAGTTTCTTTAAGATCTAAAATTCTCAGTTCAAATGCCCCCCAACCCCGTGCAGCTATTTTCTAGACATGCCAAGTACACTCCTTCAGCTTCTCTGAGTTTCCTTCTGCTCTGCCCGGAATACTCCTGGCTTAGATACCAACACAGTTATTAAATCCCTGCCTTCTGTTTCTTTATGATTAGGTTGCCTTGAGTGAGACACAACGGACTCCATTTAAAATAGGACTCTAGGTCAAGTTCCTCACTGTCTGTTCCTGGGCCCCACATTTTCAAATGCATAGTCATGCTTACTACCTGGCCTACACTTAGTCTTTATTGTATGTCTCCAATAGCAGAAAGTTACCTCCTCGAGGGCAGCGCCTCTCTCCTGTTCACTGTGATGACCCTGATAATAAATAGGACATTACACATAGTAACCCTTCAATAAATATTTGTTGAGTAAATAGATGAATAAATGAACAAAAAGCACTTCTTGGTAGACAGTGATTAAGTAGAGTCATGTACAACTTGGTAGATATTTAAAGTTGTCGGAAACAACAATCTATTGTTTCAAGGAGATTAGAATGGCCTCCCTATAAGTAACATAAAATTCAAATTATTAAAAGATATCATTTAAAAAATGAAATCTATGGCATAAGCCTTATACTTTTAATTCACTGATAAGGAAGTCAACATATATGCAGACCAGGAGAAAGGACAGTCATTTCATTGCAACAGGCAAACAAATAGACAAAGTGACCCATAGCTCACACCAAATACAAAACCTCACTCAACGTGGATCATGGGCTTAAAATTAAAACATAAATCTATCAATTTTTGGACAAAAAAATTGGAGAAATATTGTGGCCTTGGGTTGGGCACAGGTTACTTAGATATGACACCAAAGTATGATGCATAAATAGCAAATTGATGATTTGGGTTTTATCACAATTAAAAATGTCTTTGCTTTGACAAATTCTGCTAAAAGAATGAGAATACAAACAACAGATGAAAGGAAAAGCATGCATTTGAAAACAAATTCGTACCCACAATACATAAGGACATTTCAAAATTTAATAATAATAATTCAATGACCCCACCTTCCCCCTCAGTGGGTAAATGATTCAAACAGAAATGCCACCAAAGACAAACTACAACAGCAAACAAACACGTGGAAAGTGCTCAATATCATGAGGTCCATGGAAATGCAAAGTAGAACCACAGTGAGATGCTACCACACCCCTGCTAGAATCACTATTGCTGAAAACACCACCACACCAAGTGCTGTCTGTGGGTGTGGAGGAACAGAAGCTCTCATATACTACTACCAGAAGTCTATGATCACACAAACACTTTGAGAAGGGGTTGGAAATTTCTTAAAAAGTTAAATATGTACCTACTAACTAATCTAGCCATTCCACGCCTCGTTATTTCCTCAAGAAACATGAAAGCATATTTTCAGCAAATAACACCAATGTTTATAGCAACTTTATTTGTAATAGCTAAATTCTGGAAACAACCCAACTGTCCCTCAACAGGTGAATTGATAGACATGCAATGGAAAACTCTTGGCAATAAAAAGGAATGAACTGGTATGTGCTACGACACAGATGAATCTCATAATAATTATGCTGAGTGAAAGAAGACAGACACAAAATAGCATTTAATGTATGGTTTCACTGACATTAGGAAATTTAACACACAGTAGCAGATAGCAGATCAGTGGTTGCCTAAAGACAGGGTTTGGGGGAATAGGGATGGACAGGAAGACAAGATTACAAAAGCACATGCAGAAATTCCTGGGGTAGGGGTGGATATGTTCATTAATACTATTTTTCATTGAGATATAATTGAGATATAAGGTTATATTAGTTTCAGGTGTATAAAATAATGATTCAATGTAGGTATGTGTTGTGACCTGATCACTACAATGTCTAGTTGATACACATCACCACACAGAGTTACCATTTTTTCTTGTGATTAAAACTTTTAAGATTTACTCTCTTTGCACCATTCAAATGCAATACAGTATTGTCAGCAATAGTCACTATGCCGTACTTTATACCCCCAGAACTTATTTATTTTATAACTACAAGTTTGTACCTTTTGATGACCCTCTCCCATTTCAACCCCCACCCCCACCCCTCCACCCTTGCCTCCCGTAATCGCCCATCAATCTGTTCTCTGTAGCTATGAGTTTGTACGTGTGTGTGTGTGTGTGTTTGGATTTCACCTATAAATGAGATCACGTGATATTTGTCTTCTTCTGTCTGACTGTTTCACTTAGCATAAATTCACAAGTTCTATCCATGTTGTCGCAAACGGCGAGATTCCTTCTTTCTTACGGCTGCATAGTGTTTCATTGTGTGTGTGTACAATGCATCTTCTTCATTCATCTATCAATGGACACTTAGATTGTTCCTAGGTCTTGACTATTGTAAATCATGGTGCAGTAAACATGAGGGGGCAGATATCTTTGTGTTTTTATTTCCTTTGGGTAAATACCCAGCAGTGGAACTGCTGCATCATATGGTACTTCTATTTTTAAATTTTTGAGGAACCATTGTGGCTGCACTAAGTCACATTCCCACCAGAAGGGCCCAAGCATTCCCTTTTCTTCACATCTTCACCAACACTTGTTATTCTCATCTATCTGGTATCAGTCATTCTATTAGATGTATGGTTATTTTTCTTCCCTTATGACTAGTGATATTGAGCACTTTTTCATGTACTTGTTGGCCACCTGTATGCCTTCTTTGAAAAAAATATGTGTTCAGATCTTCTGCCCATATTTTCTTGGATTGTTAATACTTTTTGCTATTTAGTTGCATATGTTCTTTATACATTTTGGATATTAATCTTATATCAGATACATGATTTGCAAATATTTCCTTCTATTTGCAGGTTTCCCTTTCATTTTGTTGATAGTCTTCTTTGTTATATATGTTCATTATTTTGCTTATGGTGATGGTTTCATAGGTGTATACATCTGTCAAAACATCAAATTTTACACTTTAAAAATTACAGTTGAATGTAATTTTACCTTAATAAAGCTGCTATGGGAAAGAGTATTTAACAAACTATTTAACAAGCAGTATAGTAGAGTCACTAACCCTTGAGGATAAATGCAGGCCATGCTAGAGGATTGCAGCTAACTGCTAACTAGTCTTGTTTGCAAGAGTGCTCAATTTCATTGGTTTTCTGGGAAACAAAACTTAAGTTCACAATGCAATACCACTGCATATCCACCAGCATTGCTAAAATGAAAACAAAAAAACAAGCAGTGATACCAAGGTTATGCAAAGATGTGGATAATCTGAATTTTCATATACTTCCAGGTGGAATTGAAATTTGCTCAACTCTTTGGAGAACCCTTTGTCGATATCTATTGAAATCTCACACACTCAAAATCCAGGACATGGTAATTTCATTCCCATACGTATACAAAATAGAAATGCACATATATGTTCATGTACAAAACACTGGTCATAGCAGCACTAATCATACTAGCTCAAAGAAGAAAATTACCCAAATGTTCATTAGTCATAGAATGAATAAGTACAATGATATATTCATCCAATAAAACACTACCCATCGACGAGAACAGATGAGCTTCAACTATACGCAATAGCGTGGATAAATGCCACAAACACAGTGTTGAGTGAAAGAAACCAGAAACACACACAAAAAGCATAACTCTACGATTGTTTCTTTATAGAGTTTAAGAACAGGTCTAATTAACTCATGCTGTTGGAAGTCAGAATACCTGTCACCCTTGGGTGGGGACTGGTGCCGAGAACAAGAAACAAAGGGGCTCTTGTTTTTTTGCTTCTGGATCTGGGTGCTAGTGGAATGTGTACAATCCGTTGTAAAAATTTAAAAAGTTCCAAACTTTGGGCTTAGGATTTGTATACTTTGTATTTCAATAAAAACGTTTACTTAAAAACTAAAGAGTGAATGAGACAGATGACTCACAGCTGTTTCTGTTGTTGTTGTCTTTTATTTTTTAAATCCGCTCAATGGGTCGTTGGATTGGAAAAGTTTGACAGCAACCACTCGGGCTCCCACCCTTGAGAGGGTGAGGAGCTTCAACCGTCAGCACTTCAGATACTTGCGGGGAGAGGAGCCGGGAGTTTACAAGTCACTACAGGACGAGCTTTGAATATTTTTAACGCTAAAGTACAAAGAGCATTTTGATGAAACCTCACGTCAGCATCTATGTAACCAGGTTCCTTGGTTAATAGCAACGGCTAATGAAGAAACACCAGAGCCTCCATATCTCAGGGCATAATTTTTACTTTTAAATAAATATCTAAGACATTAAATTCAGGAGAAAGAAGGAAGTGAGGGGCAGAGAACAAAACAGAACAATAAAATATGAATTTTTTCTCTAGATAATTGTCTGCTCTCAATTCTCCACCAAGCAGCACCTTAACCACAATGTATCAAAGAAGCCGAAGGTGAATAGATAGATAATTTACAGAGTCATTTCCAGGGAGTCCCTGGTTCTGTAATGCCCCAGCATGACTGTTCCTCATGCCATCTACGATTCCTGGACAACAGATGATTTCGTCAACAGGATTGGTGATTCTACCTGAAGTCTGCCGTTTCCCTAATGTCGCTGCTTCTGCCCCCTTCCTCACCCAGCCACCCAGTTCCCAGGCTCCTGCCGCACCCCTCTGCTGGAGAGGAGCACTGTCCCTTTCCTAGAGCGCCCTGCTGTTTCGCCCCATGATCTCTGCCTCTTTGGGACTTGCTGAGACTTTGGGTAGCTTGAGACCTCCTCTCTGGATGCCCAGGTGTCACTGTCCTTTCAACCGAGAAATTCTCCTTTGTGATACCAACTCATCAAGACAAAGAGGGTACATACAAAGGCAGGCCCTCAAGGGCAATTCTTTGGCCTTGATTTACACTGTGTGGGTTCTCACCCAGGGCAGTACTATTCTTAGGCTGCTTTGAGAGATATTTTTGGTTGCCTCTTTGCCTGGGGAACTAGTGGCATTTAGTGGGTGGTGCCAGAGAGGCCAGTTGTTCTGTGCAATGAAGAACAGCTACCAACGTCCCACACGACTTTAGAATATAGTTAATACTAACCTGAGCCTAGGAACAAATTCCTTCTTATACACAGACACACCGACAATTTTTGCATTGTTTTAGTGCGTCCTTGTTCTCTCAAGGTACAATTTCCTTATGGATTAAGGGAAGAGTGTGTTTTGTACTGTGCAGAATTTTACCAAGAGTTGTTTATCATTCCAGGCAATCATATTGATTCACCCAAAATTGTCAAAACATATCAGGTCTGTCAGTCTGCATTGTAGCTGGTGCTTTCATACTGGCTGTAAAAGACATGACCATTTGGCTACCTTATCTTGTCTTCCAGTATAGTCATGCCCAACCATTCACATTTTAAAATATAACTTAATTTATTGTAACTTGCTTTTCATTTTTCTCAATATTATCATTAGGATATTATGCTGTTTTCTAAAAATAATGTTTTGTAGTAGGTAGGTTATACTATCAATAAATTTCATTTCAGAATAACATGCAATGTTTTATAAAATATTTAGTATATAAAGGAAATATTGGGTAACAAAGGGCTAGGATCCACTGATTTAGAAAAACAGCTCCAATTCCTCTGAAAAATTTCAAAGGTTTTTGTATGATCTTGACTTTTTATGTCAGATACTGGCCGACCTTTGCCCAACGGTGTGCTGGTAAATATTTAACAACTGGCTCTCCATCAGGGAGAAGCTCTGATTTGCAGTGCCTGCTGATTTCCGTGGTGTCCATACTTTGGTCATGGCCAGTGTGAAGAAGCTTCTAGCATGACATCGCCAGACACAGAGTTGGGTAGATGTCCCAAGCATTGGTTCCTGTGAACTCACATAGGTAAGGGAACCTCAGGGCCCGCTGGTTATCAAACTGCTGCCTAGACACCCCTCCAATTTTTTCCAACAGGACTTTAGAATAGGTTAGGTTTATTCTAAAATGGACCATAAAACAAATTAAACAAAGAATAAATAAATGAAGCAAACCAACAAGTCGCAACCATACATGGGTAACACGTGACCCTAGGCTCCGATAGTTCATTGATCCCAGTTTCAAAGGAAATAGAGACAAGTAAGCATGAATTAAATAATTCTTTGTCAAGTCAGCTGGTATCAGTTGAAAGTCCAGGATCAAAAGAACTGCCTTGTTCAGATGAGAACTAGGGGATGTGGCAATATGCTCTCAGCATTTATTCTGCTGCCACTTGGAGAGTAAACACTGGAGACAGATTTGTGAAACGATTTAGGGATGGCCCCTGGAAAAGCGGCATTTAGTAATTAGCTGGGGAACGAGAGCTCATGAGTGGCAGACCAGGTACACTTGTTGTATCGTAGCTTGTACATGTTTGCTCAATCAAAGGAAGAGCAACCCACTGTGAGCAACAGGGTGGCCCGCACTCAGTCGTTTCGTTACCAGTCACTTTTAGAACAGAGGGATCAACCCGGTGTGTCTTGGCCAGAGTACAAAATCTCACCACGGGAGAATGATGGATGGATCACCCGCTAAGAGAGTGGGTGAAAACAAGAACTGGATTGTTGTAAATGGCACTCAGACATGAAAAGGTGGTCAAGATCTATAGCAGTGCACAACTGTCCGATGCAAATGCGTTTCTGATTTAGAATCTGTCCAGGATCGAAATTAGAAAGATTTCTGTTTTTTTTCTGCAACTCCCTGCTAGAAGAATTCCTGAAATGTGAGAGCAAGACCCCATTGCCTAAAGGTAATCACATAGCTCTCTGTACCCATGGGGACTTGCACAGTCACATTTCTGGAGAATGAACATGGGAGAACTGCTCAGCTGGCGTGGACATGAACCCCATGGTCGATTGGTCACTTTAAATTCTGCATGTGGTTGAACGGGACCCTACTACCAAGTCCTTTGTAATAACGAAAGCAACATGTTGCACAGTTTTCAGTCTGCACGCCTCTTTAGTGCTTTCACGTCTTGAGAAATGTCAAGCATAGCTCCACTTCAGAGAGTCTAATAGCCAGTGATGCTCTAGGACTTTGCATTCTCTCTGAATCCTGAATATTCAAGTTGATTCCAGCAGGTTCTGATGACCCATGGCACAATGGAGGCAACACAGTTCTGAATAAGGCCTTGAGTTGATGATGAATGTGTTCCACACACGAGGAAGTTCACAGTGACTGTCAACCAGGAGAATGTGCAAGCCCAGCGGATAATGGCAGATGGCGTGCGATTGGATGAGGGCGGAGAAGGTTCACGGAACCTTCACTAGCAGATGCTCAATGACAAAAGCAAAGTCAGTTGCATGGTCTCTTGGGAAAACAACCAGAAAATAAATGTAAAAAAATTTTTTGCTGCGTCAGGAGAAGATATTCATGAGCTACACATTTTTCTCTGGTTAACAACGAGTGGAGGAAGCTCAAAGCATCAGGGTCAGGCCACCGTGACCACAGGGCCCTAGGTCATCAGATATAATCACCAAGAACCTGCTGCACTGGCACGCTCATTCTTGAGCAGCACAGTTTTTCTTGTTGTTCTGTTTCATAAGCCATGGTGGCATTTACCACGCCATTGCTTGCTTTGCCTGCTGCGTGGAGCCAGGCAAGTCTTCCTTCAACAATTCTGTAATGGAAAAAGACCTCAGGTTGCACAGGAGATGCTACATGAACCATAGCCCCCAAATTCCTCGTGACAATTGCCTGGAGTGAACACCAGTTGTCTGCAGCCCATTAAGTTGGGTGTTACTGTGGCGTTAAGAAGGGAGAGACTGAGTCTGTTCTGTGTAGTGATGAAAGATGACACATCTTTGTGTCTTAGTTGGGTTCCCCCCAGAAACAGATATTGAGAGAAGGTCTTGAGTGTGTGTAGTTAAGGTGGGGAACTCCTGGAAGCAGTGGCGGGGAAGAGAGAAAGTGAGATGGTGATGGGATGCGTGTGTTACAGAGAAGTTGCCTTTGCGGGCAGTTGCAGTTGAGTCCTGCTGGCGATCTTGGGAGAAAGGGTGGAATACACCTTAGAGTTATCCTCCCAAATGGGCAAGAAGGCTCAGAGATTTATCCATCAACTTCCCGTCTGTCCTTGTTGAGGTCTGCTTAATTTTCTGACACTTCCAGCTTGGGCTGCTGGAGAGCTGAGAATATTCTCACGGCAGGTGCTTGAACAAGGGGAGCTAAGACAGGCGTGCACAGAGGAGAGGTCCCAGCCAGCAGGTGAGACGGTGTGCTCCAAGGTGCAAAGCAGAGTCCTGGACGGTGACGATCGCACGTTTTACTGAGCGTGTACCATGTTCAAGCAGGTACCTTGTACATATTCTTAAGCAATCTCTCCAGCAACATTCAAGATAAGTATTCTACACAAGGAAACCGAGTTTCCGTTAACATGCCTCAGATGAGAGGCATGTTGAATTCTGAATTTTACTCTGTGTCTGTTTTACTCAAAAGACTGTCCTTTTGACTACCACACTGCCTGGTCAGTCCCTGTGATCATCTGCATTGAGACCTGTGGCAGATACTAAAAATTAGGTTCTGGTGAGGAGCACCTCGACAACTGGACCACAGGCAGTAGGGGACCACTGAAGGCATCTTAGGGAGCATAGCATGTGGCTGGTAGAAAATATCCTGAAAAGATCCTGGTGGAAGTAGCCATTTAGGTAACTGTCAAAAAATGCAGGGATACAAATAGAACAAAAGATGTTTTTGAACGATGGCGTCTACCCTAGAAAAACTTGCAGGACTTAAAAAATCACTCTGCATTAAAGGCAGAGAGAGGGAAGTGAAGATAACTTAGAGGCACCAAAACAAAGGGTTGGTGGGGATGATTGGCAGCCATCAGAAAGCCTTGGTATGAATGCAGAGCTCATTATTTATCACTCTGAGTCGAGGAAATGCAAAATATTTGAGCACGAGGGCCTGGTGTGACAGTGGTGGCTGTGACTTCTGTCACCCTGCTCATTGTTGTGGCTAATCTGGCTGCAAAGTAGATAGATGGTCCTGTCTTGCTTCATATGCTGAAGTCTCAACACCCTGTACCTCAGGATGTAACCATATTTGGAGAGAAGGTCTTTAAAAAGGTGTAGAGTTAAAATGAAGTTGCTAAGGGGAGGCCTAATTCAATATGACCAATGTCCCTATGAGACAAAGAGCCACCAGGGGTGCCCAGGCACAGAAGGATGACCATGTGAAGGGGCAACAGCAGTGTGTCCAACTGAAAGTTGGACTTCCCGTCTCAGAACTGTGAGACAACAAATTTCGGTGGCCACTCAGTCCGTGATCTTCCATCACAGCAGCCCGAGCAAAGCAATGCCTCCCCCTGGAAGGCCTTACCTTTCTCATCAATGTCCCGGCATCCCGCCGAGGGCTGGCTCCTCTACCACACCCGCCATGAAACCTCCCGTGACCAACCAAACAGAAGAACGTTCTCATCTCTCTGGATTTCTAGAGCAGCATGTTCAACAGAACTTTCTGCAATGATGGAAATATATGTGCGCTCTACAATGCCGAAGCCATTAGCCACACATGTGCATTGGGGATGTGAACTGCAGCGAATGTCACTGAGGAAGAGGATTTTAAATTTCATCTCATTTTATTAACATTAGATAGCCACATGTTGCTAGTGGGCTAATATACTTGGCAATTCAGATCTAGAGTGTTTACTCTGCCATTCCTTTTGTCACCTATACTGCCTTGGATGGTGGACAATTCTGAACATGTCTCAGTTCTCCAGCCACCGAGTAAGCCAGGTGAGAGAAGAAATTCCCTCCTAAGTAAGCCTGTATTTTCACAACACCAAACTCAGCGCCTGGTGCATGGCAATGCTGTAACATTTCTGTGAGCATATGATGGTTGCCAGTTTGTCTTGGATCATTCCTATAGATTACTCGTCAGCCTTCTGGCACAAAAGAAATGCTTTCAATGACTTCCACGCTTTCCACTAGATGCCAGGTCTCTGTTCTGATCTCTGGGGAGTAAGGGATGGTTACAATATAGCCTTGGCCTCTAAGGGTTCAGGTCTCATAGAATAAGCAGAGAAATGCAGCTAAGCCCACCTCTTTGATCTGCCAATGACATTTAGCCACATTTAGAGTTTGCCTTAGGGGATTTAGGGTTATACTCCTTGTATTTTTTTCTAGTCCTATAGAATTGATTTTGTTTTCCATGGATTGAAAAAATATATACAATAAATGCTTGGTGGGCATGAGGCCTATTAAGATCCTTGACAAAACGTAGTAAGCAACTTATGGTCTTTGAGAAGCAATCAGCAACTGGAGGATGGGTGTGGAAGAGGAGTGAGGGGTGATCTTCCAGGACAGAAACTTTGAAAAACTTCACTTGCTTTACGTCATTGTAACTAACATTAATGTGTCATCAGTGAGGGTCTTTCTCTTTGTGGGCAATGGTTGAACTGCAGCGGCCATGCCCAGTTCATTGTCGTCTTCTCCCTCCACCCCATCTTTACCCCCTGCATGGGGCCTTGCCCATAATGGGTACTCACATTGTCTGCTAGAGAACAAAAAGGAAAAAAATGTTGATAAATATTTCTGCATACCTTATCTACATCCAGTCAATTCTCCATTCCCTAGAAGCATATTCTTTATTTAAAAAAAGGATAGTGAGTCAGCCATCTTGTCTCCTTTTGCTCTAGTAAGCAGTAACTCTTGGGGGAAAAAAACCCCAAAACCAGTGGCTCCAGGGAGTGAAAGGGGGACAAGCGTTAGCACGTCAGCTTTCCACCAAGAAGCATGTTGCTGTTGGCTACACAGCACTCCAGCTACGCTAACCCTGCTGGTGTGTGGAATGGAGCGCAGCCAACACCTTATGAATATGGAAGGAACCCATCAGGGCTCTGCCAAGGCCATTCATCGGTGAGAAGAGACCTCTGGAAAGAATGAAGTAGCAAAGCTTGCTGGAGAAAATGTAAAACAACCTGAGAATCCATTGACATTTTGACAAATTTCACTCCTCCCTCCTTTCGACAAATAGGATCAAGCCTGAGTGATTTTAGATAAGAGTTCTCATAGTCCAGGATAGAGCTCTTCCTCGCCTTGTCTGCAGCCTTTGAAAGGCTCCAGGTGGATCCTGTCCCGGAAAAAATCTTCAAATATTCACTGAAAATTTATTAGGGAAGCTTTGCCCTTCAACTGTAAGCTTCTCAGGAAAAAAAAATTAAGGTTAAAAAAAACTTTTTTTTTTAAAAAAGGAATTCACAGCTTGTGAGACTTGGCATCTTAAAAAAAAAATAAAGATGATAGCTGATTTCTTAACAGAAAAAGGAATTGAAATAAAAATGCTAAATACCAGTACTCAAATGTCAGAGAAGACAAGATTTTTTCCGGGGAAATATCAGGACTGATCAAAAAAGCTGAAAAAGTTATGAGGATGGCAGTATAGTTTGGGACACAGCCTCTTCTTACGTCAGAGCACATTCAAAAAAAATCACAGAGCTGAAATTTTAATTTTTGTTCTGATTCTAAAGTTAAGCCAGGGTAACTTGATTTGAACCTGATCTTCCTAGGTTTACTCAGGTTTAAAGGCAAAGTTGAGGTCAAATTTAACACTAGTATCTCATTCTCCGGTCGAAATCACATGAACTCAATGAAGCTTCACATGGTTTTCCTTCTAAACCACGAACAAATCAATAGTGTTGGATGGAACTGGCTTTGAGTAATTGGGTTTTGTCTAGCTTGGGGCTGCGAATTATATTCTTTAACCTGTAGTGATGCCTTCCATCAATTTCGGAAAATTCATGGACTTTTTCTCCTTAAAACTGCTTCTGCCCCATTATCTCTCTTTTTTCCATCTGGGAATGCAAATCTATGTCTATCTATATCTATATATCTACATGCCTATCTATATATGTATATTTTTCAATATGTCTCCTATGCCACTTTTCTGTATTTTCCATCTATTTAGCTCTGCTTTGTGCTTCACTCTGAATACTTTTTCCCAGCCTCTCTTACAGGTCTCTTATCCTCCATTTGTCTATGCCCAATCAGCAATTAAACTCATCTACTGCGATCTTCACGTCAGTTAATATATTTTTTATTACAAAATTTCTACTCGATTATTTTTCAATAAAGTCTAGTTTGCTGGTGAAATTCTCTAACCTATCATGTACCTCTTGAATATACTAATCACATTTATTTAAAGAAAAGTATGCTATCTGGATCACCTATGGGTCTGTTTCTATGGTCTATTTCTTCTTGGTCCTGTTTCATATTATGTTTGGTAAGTTTTGATAGGACGAGGAATATTGACTATAAAGAAATCTTAGAGGATCTGGGTGATGTCTTCTTCCTTTAGAGACGATTTACTCTCTTTGCAGGTAAAAGGTAAATCTAAATATCTAGAGTAGGGCAAGTTTATCTAATCGAATTAAAAGTCCATTTGACCAGAGAAAAAGTATTGCCTCTCTTAGGTCCTGTCTCTTCTGGGTTCACCTGCTCCTAAGGTGTTGTCTTTTCGGGGTCCCGTGAGGAGCCTGGGGTGTTAGAAGAGCCTATCCTCCTGAATATGAATTTTTGACTTTCTAGCACCACAAGATTCTGAACCCCCCGCTCTGCTTTTTAGCAGCTTTACTTTCGTTTGACTTTTTAACCCCTTGCCTTAGACAACTAAGAATAAGAAAATCACTGAGAGGCAGAGTCTGGGGCCTTCCTTTCTCAGAGAGCTTTGCCCCTCAAGTCCTGGCTGCCTTGGCAGATCTGATGCCTTCAGGCAGGTTTTTGTTTTAATTCTCTCTGGCCTTTCTACTTGTTCTTCTTAGGAACATTGGTCTGCTACCAGCTACTTCATCAGAGCCAGAAGTAGAATTGTTGAATAATGGTGGTTTTTGCCAAAGCAAAATCCCAGAGGAAGAAAACTATCAAAAACCCAACTGGGAAAATGTATTCTGTATGTATTGGAACTGGTGTTTTATCTATTTTTTAAATAAAGATTTTATTTATTTATTTTTAGAGATAGGAGAAAGGAGGGAGAAAGAGAGGGAGAGAAACATCAATGTGTAGTGGTCCGTCATGCGGCCCCTACTTGGGACCTGGCCTGCAACCCAGGCATGTGCCCTGACTGGGTACCGAACTGGTGACTCCCTGATTCGCAGCCCGCACTTGATCCACTGAGCCACACCAGCCAGGGCAAGGTACTGGTGTTTTAAAATGAATGAGATAATACCTTTGCCCTGGGGGCCATTCACATCCTACCAGCCTTCTTCTAAGGTGCAGTTCCATTCTGATTCTGGTTTATTTGTTTGTTTGCTTGTTTGTTTTTGCTCCTTTTTAATATTTAGTCCGAGACCCCCAGTAAACCTTTGGTGAGAGATTCAGGCAAATTTTGAGATCGTGTTGCTCTGAAACCTCGTGCTGCTTCTTATTAGCACCTTGGAGAACGCGCTGTCACAAGGCATGAGCTGTTGAACTCGCTGTGCCCTTCTCCCTCACCTGCCAGACTGTGGGTTCTATGGAAGATGAGAACCATGTTTGGTATTTACGCTGGAACCTCCAAACCACCCAATGTGGACTCCTTGACATTTTTCTTCTTTACCATCACGATCATTCCCAAGGCAAAACTCCCATACTGTTAGTATACTTTGTGTGGAAAAAGATGGGGTGAAGGAAGTGATGTTCCATATGGGGGTCCTGTCTGTGGAAAGGGGAGAATTGCAAGGGACTGTGTCTTTAGGACTCAGTTCTTCTTGCCTACGCAGAATTGTTCAGCATTGGCCTCTGTTGTCAGATGGTAGTACTAATGGGTAGTATTTATTGTGTGCTTCCAGGGTGGCTGGCAGTATTTTAAGCACATTATGTACTGTGTTATTACATCTTCAGAACAATCCTAAGAGGAAGGTTTTATTAACATCCCCATTTTGCAAATAATGAAACAGAGACGTAAAGTGGCAAATTACAAAGCCCAACCCTAAGGTTTACTTTCCCGGAAACAGCAGCTGAGACCCTAACCCAACGCATCCCTGGTGATGGCCTTTGGGGGATGCACAGTTGACGGGGGACTTGCTGACTATATATATCCTCTGCCTGAGAGCCAGACCTTGAATTTTCTTCTGCTTCCATCCAACGCTTTTTTTTTCTTTCATGTTTAGTTTGTTTTACTCCGTCAGTCAGGACTGAGTTCAGTCACAGCAGCTACAATGGCTTAATAAGCCAGGAGCCTGTGTTTTTCGCAGAAGGCGAATTCTGGAGGTCGTCAGTCAGATCTCGGGACAAATGGCTCCCTCATGCCCTGGGGGATCCAAGCTCTTTCCACCTTTCTACTCTGTTAGTTAAATATGGAGCTTTCATCATCATACTTGCAAACTGGTTGCTACCCCTCCAGCATTCTGTCTGCATTTCAGGTGGAGAGAAAAAAGGATAAAGGGGGATAAGATAAAAAGTAAAGCTCACAATTCTGTTCCCATTTAAATAGTTTTCTCTGAAGCCTCATTAAGGGGCTTTCTTTCCATTTCGTTGGCCAGGACTATGTCAGATGTGGCTACACATCGCTACAAAGGAGCCGAAAGATGGAATATTTTAAATGGGTAGATTCTACACCAAAGAAAATCAAGATTCTTTTAATCTGAAAGAAAGGACAATAGCAACCCAAAGAATCTGCCATAGTTCCTAAAGTCCTATTTGAAATTAGACAGACAAGTTCATCAGAGAAATAAGCAGGCTCGGTAGACCCTATTTCTCAGTGAGCATTGCAGTGATACCTGGAGCTAGACCACGAAGCCCACACCCTCCTGGTTCGTGTCTATGTGTGTACCCATCGATCTGTAAGGGATCTCATGTCAGAAAGCCAGGATGGTGTAGTGAGAAGAGCCCTGAACTTAGCAGCAGAGGAACAGGGATCACATCCTGCTTTTGCCACGTATAATCTGGGGACCTTGGGCCCGCCACTCACCTCACATTTCCTTATCAGTAAGATGGGCATACAGGTGTGCACCCTACCCACTTCCCAGAATCGGGAAGATCAAAATAATGAACGTGGAAAGCTTTGGAATCTACTGACCCTTGCATTTTACTTATTTCTTAGGACACATTTAAAAATTGAAAATGAAGAAGTATAAATGGAACCCAGCTGATTATTTTTAAAAACCTTTTAATAAAAATATATATTAATGTAAATAATTTTATAACATTAAAGCACGCATATATGCATGTAGTTTTTTGTTGAATAAAATTTTCACGATATCTTTGTAATGGAATGTGACAGAATATACAATGTTTAATTTTGACATTTAAGATCCTGGAACCCACACCGTTGCCTAATTTACTTCTTTAGATTATCCCATATAAGGGAGAAAGAAGGGTTTGGAATTATCAGTGTATCGCAACATTAAAACTGTCATCTCTCCCATTGGAAGTATGGCAACTGTGCTGTGTTTTCCAAGATATATGCCAGCAATATTTCAAAATATGATTAACAGTGCCAATACTTTGTAAAGTTGGCACATCTTTTCTCATTTTGTCTTAGTGATGTCGTCTATCTTTGTGAAAGCTGATATATTAAATAGCTTTTTAAAAGCCTTATTGTGGCCTTTCTCTCCCCTTGGTACAGTAGTGTAACTTTTATCGATAATAATGGGAGCGATGTGGGAGCATCCGGGGCGGTTATGTGGCTCCTGTATGTAGTTAATGGTGATGGACCAGCCTAGACACCACGACCCGGAGTTCAGGAGCCTGTCTCAATCATTTAACTCCTCAGAGAGGGGTGCACGGTGCCTGGCCATTTCCCTTCCAGCCATTCCCCAGACCTGGAGCTTTTCTGCCTTTTTATTTTGGCAGAAACTAGTGTGTGGACACATGAATGAAGTCACATGGAATGGTAGTAAATTTCATGTACACTTGTATGATATCAGAAATCCAAAATTACAGGAACTTTCACCCAAAAGATTTACCTTGGCATCAGCCTGAATTTTGGTGGAAAAGTACATGAAAAGTTAAAACTTTCAGGTAAAGTTTGTATATATCAGCTGTTGAGACTTATACAAGGAAATGCATGTTTTTCCTAAAGAGCTCACCCATGTTTAAAAAAATCACACAGTTTTTGAGATGATAAAGAACTGTGAAATGGACTCCCTTTCTAGATCAGGAAATTGAGGCCTACTGTGGTTAAATGAATTATGCAAGGTCATATGGTTAGTTCTAATCCCTGATCATGAATATAGAAAACATTATAATGATGTAGAACTTGACCACTGAACAATTGTATGTATGTCTATTTGGGACGGAACAGATACTCAATAAGTACTTTTTAAATAAGTTCAACATCAGGTTTTTGAAATGTGAAGGACAGAGCTAACCTGATGTAAAATTATTATCAAAATGATGAATGTTTTGCTGAAATTACTGGGAAAAGTCCAACAAATACAGCATAGTAGTCATATGGGGCCAAGCAGAATGCCCATCCCATAAGTAGAGCTGAACACATGCCTGTCAACTGAAGGAAGAGGGTTGTAAGTTTACTGTACATGTGATAAAATACCCCCAAAGAGTAATTTTTAAAGCTATATTACTTTTTCCTTTGATCATGATGTTAATTATCGTGAAGCTCAAACTTGATAAATACAAAAGAATAGGCATTTGGTTATTTTATTCAAAGTAGATTTCCACTCCATATTTTAAAACCTGTGCTATTTTTTGAAGGGGAAAAATGAATGTGTCTACTCATATGCACACAGGTATGTCTGGCACTTTAAACCCCCAAGTTGTCTTTTTCCCAATAAATGACCCCGGCCCCCGCCAACCTTCAGACTCATCTCTCCACAGCCTCACTTGACCTCTTCGGCCACAACCAAGTTGCATTTCTTTCGGCTCCTTCCTAGGGCCCCAGGCACCTTCAGCCTTGCTTCACTGCCGGAGTCAGTACTCTTCCCCGCCCAGCTGGCCTTCATTCCAGGCTCATATATTTCCCAGCTTCTCTTTCAGGCCTTTTCAAGCTGTCTAAGGCTCTTCTCTCTGTGTCCCATGCAACCGAAACCTAGCCACTGTTATTTCTATACGCAATGATCTTATCCATTGAATTGTGAATTCTGTGAGGGCAGATATCCATACATTGTTTCTTTCTGTGTCCACAGCACATAAGCCATACCGAAAACAGAGGGGATGGGTAAGGAATATTTGTAAGATGAGGGAATGAAAACTTCCAAGCCCCCCCATGGACCAGACACCCAGTTCTCTGCACTGGTTGTCTGCAGACTGTTAGCCAGCTTCCTAGTGCCGCCGAGCGCTGGCTAGCAGGGGTCACCGCATTCTATCCTCCCTGAAACACGATGGAGCCGATTCTTTTACTGGCACCTTTGTTTATTGAAGAGGAAATAGGCTTAGGAGATGTTTAGTAACTTTCTCAAAGTGACACAGCCGTGCAGAATGGTGTGCTGCAGAAAAACTAGAACCGTGAAACAAACGGACCTTGCCTGGTAAAAGCCACAACAGTAACAAAAACCATCCAAACCGAGGCTCTCCCTAAAGAAGCATCAGAACAAAAAAAAAAAGAAGAAGAAGAAGAAGAAGAAGAAGCCAAGCTTATTGCCATGTAAAACAAGAAGGGCAGGAACTGATATGTCGCCCAGTCAACTCTAATACCTGGAATTCGATCAGAAAGATCTCCAGCTTAAGAATTTTCGCCGCTTCCCCCAGGAATCCCTTCCAGATTCCCTCCATGTGGACACGTGTCCTTCAGCGAACTTGAATTTGGCACGTTGCACTCTGAGCACAGCTGGCTCCACACATTCTGTGAAACTGCTTTTACTCTCTTCCTTTTCCTTTCTTCTTGCAACCAGCAATACATTTCTGTCGCCCAGTTTATCCAGAGGGCTCATGCGTTTCTGTGCAATGAAACAGCGAGGTGGCCTTTTCCACCATCAGATCAAAAAATCTCGCTCCCCTGACAACTTCAAAGAAAAAGCTGGCGATATCCAAAGCACTGTCTAGATTCTTTTTTTTTTTCTAATGCCTAGAAAGTCACATGGCGAAGGGAAGAGGAAAAACTCCTGCCCACCTCTCCCATGCGTTTGTGAATATTTACAACGCCATTATTGTTTATATTGAGTCCCATTCATTTCTGTTGGCAGGCTTCCTTTGTACAGTTTAACTACTTTCTCATGCTAAGCTCTCTGTGAATTGTCACAATGGTTAATGGGACATTCTGTATCAAATACTATTTAATTTTAAGGCATTTCTGTCTGCTAATTTATTACCAACTGCAAATTTCATTTTGCCAGGGCAAAAATCAATTTGTTTGTTCCATGTTGAAAATAGTTTTTCAAATAAACTCTGATGGTACACTTATCAAGCTCTCTTATCTTTCATTAAACTAATGCTTTCAAGCATAATTAAGAAGGGACTGGAAACTAAGTATATTGTAATTCTCTCATATTAAAGAAGACATATCAAAATAAATTTGCAATCGTATCATTACATCAATCTCCACTCTGACTGCAATAGTATCATAACCATAATTAACTAGCTAAAGCACAAATTACTAATAAATCTTTAGAAATTAAATGCCTAATTTTTCAAAACCAAGTCTTCATAAATTGATTATTTAGAATTTAGAGGCTTTTTAATTAGGAAGAAATTTATGCAATGCTGTATGTAATAATTAGGAATCAGCTTTTCTGCAATACTTTTGAACATCAGCAAAAATTAAATCTTGGGAAAATAGTCTGGGTTAATTATAGTATTTCACTGTCAAAAATCAACATATAGGTAAAATTTAGAGGTTAATGCGGCCTTTCCATTTCTTTAACTTCCACCCAGCCTTATGTTCTCAGTGCTGGAATCATTAACCAAATCCAAAAATCAATGTGAGGGGGGTGGAAATTCTCCCCAGTGATTTATGCCTGTAGGAAAGTTTTTATTTTATCCAATAGTTTCAGCAAACCTCATCAATCCAGGTTAAACATTTAACACTTTTTCCCCCCTATTCCCTAGGGATAAAGCAGAGATATTTCTGAGTCTAGCCATCATTTTGGATAAGTGATGATTTTGACATAAGACACAAAAGCCGCTTTGTCAGGAGGGTGGGAGCATCATTTGGGGTCAAACAAAGGCATGGCTGAAGTGCGACCTCATTATGTGTGTGGTCAAAAGCCCCAAAGAGATGGGGAAGAGGACCCGATGGTAAGCCACTTTACAGGTCCAGAGGCCTGCTGCGTGCAGATGTCAAAGCCAAGGCCCTCCTCTGTCCTGAAGACCGCTGGGAGGTACCCCGGGCCATATCTTGTTCCTGTTTACACTCGGGACTGTAGGGAAATGCAAACGAGATACCGCGAGTTCTGCAAAAACCAGGATGATTGCCTACACAATCCAGAAACCAATTGTTTTTTCCCTCTTGTTTCATGTCCTCCCCGTTTCAGTCCTCTGGATACAATCCAGCCAATGTGTTTTGCCTCCACAGGTGCCAGAGGGATAAGGCCAACTGGGGTGAAATTCAATGTAGCTTAGAATTCATCTTCCTCAATAAGGAATTGAATCTTGAGGTTTCCCAAAGCCAGTGTCCCCTTGTCTGTCCAGGAAACAGAGTTCTCCTTCCCTGCCAGCTCCAAGAGGAGTTAAGCCACTGTTTTCTCCTTTTGGGTTTCTGTTGTATATCACCAAGCCATTTCTTCAACTGGGGGTCTCTCAGAAAAACTATTAAAGCTCCCGAGCACATGGTTCCAGAGTGACAATGGCTGGCAGATGCGTTTGTACTCAGGCAGAGTTGGTCTGTAATTGTTGCTCGTAGAGAGAGGAAGGGAGACTGTAGTGCCACTGTTCACTGTCGCAGGCAGATAACAAACTCGAGATGAAGCCGCGCTGATGGAGGGGGAAAATTGCTTACGCCTACAGAATGGAATTTCAGGCTTTGACAGCTGCTAGGTACGTAAGTGAGAAGCGTTTTATTCTGGGTAAATGCAACACTGCACATCTTGAGGGGTGGGGAAGGAGTTGATGGACCCAGGGTGGTGACACCCAGGTCGTACATGTTCAATAGAGACCCTAGGAGAAGAGCGAGTGAACGAGTGACCCACCGTCCCCTTGTCAAAGATTCCTCATAGTCAAGTGGAAGGCACAGCTCCCCTCAAAGGGAGCTTTGAGAAAGTGGCTTTGACTCCCCAGTTTTCAGTCCTACTGGAAAAATTACATGGACACGTACTCAGAGAAAGCCCTACTTGAATGCCTAAGGCTCACCAGAATCCAGAGGGCCTTCGTCTCATGCCCAGATGCTTTCAACAGCCTCCC